>VOMN01057312.1:0-28846 GCA_014899125.1 Orchestia grillus | reverse complement strand
ATGAGAATGTAACATAAGGCTTGTACAGCCCTCGTGTGTTTTTGTCTTTGAAGCATTTTCAGTTAAAAAATACACATGCTGTAATGGGAGGGTGAGCCAGCTGTTCTTTGTCGGCTTCAAATTCCACTTTATAATAATAGCCCAGCGTTGCTTGCTTGGTTGTTTCGTCCGTTCGTCTCTTTCACGCTCTTAAGGATTTACAAAGGAAAAAATTCCTAGGTCCGTATTCCTAACCTAATAGCGAGATTGTCGCCTAAGACAGTCCGTATCAGTGATACTAAAAATAATATAATTTCGTGTCTTACCCACTGTTAATAATAGGGCATCTCAAGAATTTAACATCATTTGACCAGCCATTTTTGGCGGGGTGCATACCCGAGTAAAGGCCTATTCCACAACCCAACACGACTGGCAGAAATTCGTCAACACTAGTGTACCATGCGGTTGTGGCTCTGCCCAGTCTATCAGTGGTTAATGAGAGTCGTCTTAGATTTCTTCATACCCATCTGACTATACATGACTATATTTGACTATATTTGACTACATAGCGATTGTCGTTTCCTCCCCTTGGACTAGCTGAGGGTAAGAAACAATTTATTTTACAATTTTTTGTATTCTTTTTATAGTTTTACATGCAATCACTTTTTTGTATGTAAATATTTTTTCATCAGGTATTCTTTTACTAAGGCAATCCTAGCAACCTATTTACCACTTTGATGTTGACATGCTATGATAAATTTATGACAAAGATGAATTGAGTAACGCAAGCTCTTCCTTGTTTATTTGGATCATTACTGTGCCATTCACCTTCTCTTCTACCCAACATAATAATACCCGTTGGGTATTTATTTATATACTTATATATTTACATATTTATATATATGTTTGGTCTCCCATTCTGAAGGAATAACTTAGATCAAAATCAACTTTTCAGTTATTACATATAAATAACATTTGTGAATTGGATACTGTAGATTAGTTATGTCATTTTATAACTGTCAATATGTGTTCATCAAAATCATTTATTTCAATTAATGTGTTCATTAATACTAGTAAAATTATACTGCTAGAAGATGCCACTCGTCAAAATGATGGACAGGTGATGTAAACTTTTTAAGATGAACAATTACGTTTCGCAAATTAGGCGAATAACAAAATAAACTCCTTGACTAAACACATCAAGTGATTCTAAATATTTTTCGGGAATTTAGCAGACGTTGAGATGATGTACATTCCGGCAGTACTGAAACGATATCCTATAAACTTGAGCTATTCAATAGCGGATTCGATTCTGTAAAACTGATATTGAATAGTTTCCAAACTCGTGAATCTATTGTAAATTAGTTGTAAGAATCTGAGCTGTACTTGTCTGGCATTCAGTCGTTCCATGGAATTACGGGTACTCAAAAATTCATTTCGTCATAGAGAATTAAAGTTCAGTTGGATCATCAGTACCTAAAATGAGCATGAAATTCATTGTTTATTAAAAGTTATCCTTCGTAAATAAAAGTCAGAATCCAAGAAGTTTTCATTGCACTGGCTGTTAGCTCGCTGATCGATCGATGAGAGGGTACATGTTTTTGCTGAAACAAATTTAGATGGGGAAAATTTAACGATGAAACGCAACTTGCAGTGGATATTTCGGCTTCAGAAATACACGATTCCCTGGAAATTTCCAGAAACTTTCTTGTCTCATCATGAAAGATTTTTCCAGAGATATTAGCAGCCTCAAAGCTATGATTACAAATAATTACTCAACCCGCATTCCCGTTGACGAGTAAACACTTTCAGAAATTTGATGCCGAGGACTATGAACGGACGATATATGTTTAGTATTTTCCAACATATATTATATATATTTTATACATACAATTTTTCGGATAATATATGTTACGGATAATTGGGATCAAATTACGCGAGATACTTCGAAGATCCAAAACCTACGCACTGATTCATTCAATCTCTGCGCTTGTGGAACTTGACTTTAGTCGCATCTCATTTAGTTGAAGTGTTCAGATTAAAGAACTCCGAGGACGACGCACTCCCACTCAGCCCAATGCAACGCGCTAGCTAAAGACGCGCTCCCACTCAGTCTCAGTCCAATGCAACGCGCTAGCTAAAGACGCGCTCCCACTCAGCCCAATGCAACGCGCTAGCTAAAGACGCGCTCCCACTCAGTCCAATGCAACGCGCTAGCTAAAGACGCGCTCCCACTCAGTCCAATGCAACGCGCTAGCTAAAGACTCATTTTTGTAGCGCTGAATTTAGAGGAGGCTTCGAGTTGGTCTAGGCTCTGCTGCGTAATCGCGGCTGTCAGCGCCGTAATTGCTGCCGTTCTGATTCTTGCCAGCTTGAGAACGTTGACTAATGCACGTGGAATCTAAGAAGATGAAATGAATCTTGCAGGTCTGAGCTGCCAGAATTGACGACGCTGACTCTGAAATCAAGCTTGCAAATGAACTTAGCTCTCAAAAAAGGATGCAATTCTGCAACCTAGTGAAGGAATCGAGGTTGCTTCATGTTCGTCCACGAGCATCTGGGTAATCAAATTCTTTTGAAACTTAATGGCCTTTACAATTTCTATGCATCGAGTTGCTCTAAAAGGAAATGACGCCGCCCTCTCTGTGATTAGGACAGGAGAAGCAGATTCCTCATTACTGAACTCGAAGTAAAGAACTTCCTAACGCTAATTTCATGTCACTGCTTACTGCCATGGTTTTCAGCACTTAGTTACTTGTGTCTAAATGCAAAACAGCAAATACGAAAATAAAAATAAGAAATTACAGCATGTAATTTAATAAACATGCTGTTACTAATGAGTCGAATTTCAACCCGCCGTAACGTACGACTTTCGGCACTCGTACATGTTGCGCTGGTTCCTGACGTTCATCAATCAGATTGGGAAGAAGTCTCAAATTTTGTAAAGTATGGAAATGATATCTCTCCGATCTGAAGAAATTCTTTCGCCGGATCCAAGTTTATTATTCTTCGTTTTGCATAGACTAATACAACCACTTTAAATGAGGGCAAGAAAATCTACTCAAGCACGTTTCTGTACTCCGAAGTTCTCGATCAACACTAAAGTTCACTACAAAAGTCCCCTTTTATTATCTATTGAGATTTTTATGCCCCGCACCTCCTCTCGTACGAGCCTCACCACCGCGGCGCTGCTTGGCACTCGTAATCCGAGATTGATGTTTGCAGTCCACACATAATCACAGACCTTGATTCTTTAGAGCCTCCTTCAGCTCGGCCTACGCCCTATAAATAAGTCAGGAGAATAGCAAACACTCCTGCAGCGCTATCCTAGGACCGGTTATCCACGATAACATCTGTCGTAAATCGTTGTTCCTAAGAACTTCCTAGCAGATGCAGAAATTATTTTGTCTCCAGAAGTCACTCACGATTGCATTTTTATGTGTAATCGATTTGTCATGATCTGAGGGACTGACGTTTCAATAGTGCTAGAGTTGGTATTAAGTCAGGACCTGAAGCTCGAACGAAGAATTATTTACCTTTTTTTGAACTTTTCGAAGTACAAAACATGATTCAGTTCGAACGAAAACAACTTCAAGAATAGGCCAACTTAGCACCCCAGTGTGGGGAAAGATAAAGTCGTGTTTTAGATGAACATGACTTGATACAAATACATAAAATTGCGGTTAACATAATTTCCGAGGAGAATTATTGGCAATAATATAAGTGTGGCAGAAACTTTTGGGTTAAGATATTCTTTTCGCAGAGTATTGTTCAACTGGAAATTGAAACATTTCTGAGCGAATATTCGCTTATTCAACAATCACAGCACGTGTACAATTTAAATTGCTGTGCGTTTCATTAATTTATTCAGTGTACCTACTATTGCATTACTTAATTATCTAGCGGGTAAATTACTTTGTGTTACATAGGATACTAAAAAATTAGTCAATTTAATTCTACTTTGCTCGATTTTTTTAAAAAGATTCATTATTCTTATAAATTCTGCAACTATAAGACCGTGAAGAAGTTGTCACTACTCCAGACCTGATACCTTCCTCTCGCGCTGCCCAAGTTTAGATTTAAACCGATACTGCCAGCAAGACTCGTACATCTGTCGGAGGAAAAATAAATACTCGGTCCTCGTGCTGTGCCATTGCTACAGCTATGTTCTGGGCCTCTGTTCATTAGCTGATAGAGCTGAAGGCGGGGAGCTAGGATGAAACCTAAAGCAATCGAAAATTTATAGTGTGTGTTTTCAGAGTAACGCACCCCCTCGGTGAATTGTTGCAGTTCTTAATTTTTATTTTTATACTTCAATATTTTAATATATCTGCAATGTATGAATTCATTTTGCTCTAAAACTTCTGCATCGATAGAACTTGTATTCGAAGCGGGATTACTCAATGTGCTTGTACTTATTTTACATTCAGCTTGCGTGCAAATATGTATGAATGTTATTCATCTTCCTTGACCTGAGGGAAATTTAAAATTGTAAAAACGGGTAAAAAATAAGGAAAAAACACATCTTCGAATAACAAATTAAGCCTCTCGTTTGAAGAATTGAAGCCTTAAAATGGAAAAGAATTGAAAGTGGCGACGGGAACGAGCCAGGTAGCCCATTTTTGCTTTCCCACTTAAGTCCAGTGCATACTCATATTTTCGTTGCTTTTGTGATGTACGACTTTTCGTGAACAGGCTTCCAAGTATTGTAGTGAAAGCACACTGAGGACTGCGTGAGCGTTAAGTTGATTGCGAGATCGCAGTCCTGGAATTGGGAATTTCATTTTCCAGGACTCGTGTTTGCTTCATTCTCACTTTCTGTGACGAACGCTTCGCTCTGAAGAAAAAATGAGGCGCCAGTGCGGCCAGCGGCGTTCTGCTTAAGCTAATGAGATTAGGACTTGCTACACAAAATTTAAATACCTCTTAATGGGATTACCCGAAGCTTTGCTGGCTCTTTGGCTGACGGCGAGTGTCTTTTCCTGAGCTTGTATAGACAAATGATTCTTTGAAAAGAATTGTCGCTCTGAAGACGAGTTCAGAGTAACCGCCTTGGGCCGAAGCTTTAATAGCCTTATTGCTGCGCCGCCAAAGACGCCTCTCATCCGTTTGTTTGTTGGCTTCGCTGATAGAGAATAAGTGTCTCGTATGATTCGTTTGTAGGTAAGAATAAAACATCGAGGAGAACTTTCTTCAAATGCCAATCGCATGAACTCGGTGCGGTGTTTTCCCCATGAAGATTCTCCGTAGAAGTTTCAAATGTACTATTTTAAGACAGAGAAACTTAATGAACATCAAATGACATATCTCATAAGTTATTTCTTATAGCATTAATTATGGAAGCCAAAGTGCGCACAAGTGACGAGTATCTTCGTGCATTGCTCTCGCCTAAAATAGTGCAAAGCTGGTACATACGCAGTTGGGTTCGTTCATTTGTGCCAGTGAAGTCTCAGGGCTAGAAAAATATGCTTCAAGTTGTAGCTCGAAATTTGTGTTCTGAATAACGTGTTTAGACCGTGCACTATCATTTCTAAAACGACTTTAGTAGTAATAGAGTTATGATCAGTACCGAGCTGTAAAATTTCTGAGTAAAACTTAATACAGGAAAAATTATTTTTTCATTATTTTTGTAATTGCAGTTTGAGACGTAGCCCTCGGATAATTTTCCATCAGTTCTGCTAGCACCAGATGCGCCCAGGATAATCCTGGAAGAATTTTTGCCGAGAGACAAAATATTTTACTTGGTCAATTTTTTCCACTAAACAGAAAATTTAGAATTGTAATTTTGTCATCCGTGTGACACGAGGTATTTTTCATTTATTTTGAGCTCAATGTCGGGATACGCTATGGGAGTTAATGCTTTGAACAAAATATTATGCGCAAAATTTATACATGTTGCATTGAATATTATAGAAGTTGAACTAAATTTGCATGAACATTACTTTGCCTTTACTTTTTTGACAAGGAAAACTAGTTCAATCATCGTGATCTCTATCATTGTTAGGAAACGAAAAGATACACTTTATAGGTTTCATTTGGAAAAGATAGATTAATTGATGATAAATTTGGTTATTGATTTATTGTCTTCATATGTAGGCTAGAACCGTTTTGCTACGCACATGAGGGTCATGATTTAAGGCACTAATCAACATAAATGTTCCGAAAATATAGAATTCTACAACGATTTTAAAATCCTTGGGTACATGAAAAAAGTGATTACTATGGATTTCCTTGAGGAAATAATTTATAACTTTTATTTAGTCGAGCAATGGCATTAAATCTTAACCAGTCAGGTCTCTCAATTCGACACTTTCCTGGTTTTGAAACTCTCTGGATGGAGTATACCAAAGACAGTAATTTTTTTTGCTAGGATTATTTTGTAGAGGATGATCTAAGCAACTTAAGACAATAAACTCTAGGTCTGCGAAGATAATAAGTAATTCTTCATTCTAATACCATAATAATAAGCGTTGCGAATATTACCTAATTTTTTAATGGCTGATAAGCGTTTTGGAATATTTTATTTCAGTTACTTTAGTTCCGCTTTACAGTTTTAGATACATCAAACATCAAACATTTATGGTATTTCACACCAATTTGAATAAATCTGATTTTTTTTTCCTAGCAAAAATCTGATACAAAGTTACAGATTATATTTTTTATAATTCCTTGTTTGTCTAACGTTTGACAGCGTTTCATAAATTAAATAATTCTGAATTTTCAAATATGTTTTTTTCACTAACAAAATCTTGAGTATGTCCTTACTAAATAATGAAAACTATATCTTGAAAATGATAGATTCATTTACCTGTACTCTGGATCTAACACCATGTTTTCGTCGTTTGAAGCCGTTAGACAGACTACTGCCTGAAAATATCAGAGGATGTGAACGCTAAAAATTGATCTTCGACTCACGTTTGGAATTTTTTTTTCAGATTTCCGCCATTTTATTTCGATGAACTTGAGCCCGGGTCACGGGGTACGCTACGAAATATTTACATCCTGTTATACATTAAATAATGCTTCACCGAGCGCATCATAGGAGCCCAAATATCCGAGCAAATATTGCGTAGTTCTGTGTGCTGATGAAATCATTTAGAAGGACAAGGTACGAATTGGTACTTGGGATTCACAAAGTGAGGCATCATGTGGTACTCGATAACGAAGCAAGATTCCCTGTAACGCCGTAGAAGACAAAATCGTCCTGTTTGGTACGACTGCGACGAGGTTTTCGTACAAAGTTGAACGCAGTCTTATACCCCGCATACATAAGCTGATACGAGTTTTTCTTACAAGCTAAAAACGCCCTTACTCTAAATATAATTTTGTTCTTAAAGTGTAAATTTCGAGATTATAGATACCAGATAACACACGGAGAAAGTTGCAATGTCATAACACACGAATTGCGAGACTAAGAGGCGAATGGGTTACGAGGCGTGCAGTGGAGTGCTAATCGTGCACGATTAGGGGAGTGCAATGACAAGGCAGTCTTGAGACCGTGCACGAGATCTTGAAATTAATCATATACACACGATACGAGGTGCCGAGTAAGAGATCACCGTAGGACCGAGGTTTGGAATTACTGGATACGAGATTACGGAGTAAGTGGTTATGAGGGGCAAAATTACGCTAAGTGTCGGCCGAGATTATGATACATCAGCTTGAGATTAGGAAGTACAAGCTTAAAGTGCGGGGTCGCGAACGTGAGATGTCTAAGCACGCCACGAGAATGGAGTTTGCGAGCAAAAGGCTTGTGTAATACGCAGTGTGTTTGAATGGTAGTAGTGCGAAGCAGTGAATTGTGTACTTGTTTGTGGTTAAACTCATTTGTGTGGATTTTTTATGGTGAAAATATATTTTATTGAGTGTCGATGGCGAATCCGGATACATGATGCAGTTGTCCGGATCGTGTATTACTGACAGGGGGCTCCGCTTGGCGAGCACTCCGCGTCAGATCTAGAGTATGTGAAAGCAGCCATTAAATGAATTGAATTCCTGGCAGTCGTCCTCGTTGTGTCAATTGATAGCATTATGTAGTAATTTCTGCGATAGAGGTATTGTCTGCTGGATAGCTAATAATTCGGAAGTATTGCCTTTTTCCGTTATTTCATTGAATTTTATACCTCTGCTGTTATTTATACAACCGTACATTGAACGACCCCTCCGTCAATGAAATCAAACATGATAATCGTTCAGTTTTTCTGATAGTTTTCCAGTTGGTGTTAATATATTTTGTAATCTTTCATTGACAAAGAGGTCTGTTTTTTAACTGCGAGTTATTTAATGAAATTAGCCCTAGGCCTTCGAAGTTGAACTGAATGTTGTCGAAAATATTAAATTTCATCATATTTGCTGTCCATGCCCTGCCAAAAATAGGTTGTCGGCCGTATCACGGAACCTGTACAATAAGACGTGAAATTAAATATAGACTCGATTTCGTAGCCCTAGATTTGCTGCTACTTCATCTGCCGGGTTTCTGTCTAAGAGCTAGACTCGAGATGGCTGCATGCGACACATCTTATGCATTTTAGTGTACGAGATTATAGGACTATGCTCTTCGTGAATAATTTGCTACTGTTTAAATTGTCGGCTTCCTCGACAAACACAACACTTTACTGCACATCAGGCTTCTCTTGTTGTTGACAAACCGTGCAAGAAAAAGGAAGAAACCCGAAAATTCGCAACAACAAAGCAGGCCTCGGCGCTTGACGTCGCACATTTGCATCAAGAGCAAAATGTCAGGAATAAGAGTTACTGTGCAGTATCCCCGGTTTAGTATTCACAAGTGACTGAGAGAGCCGTCAGACTGTCATGGCGGCCACCGAAACAAACGAGCATCGGATAGAGGCTAACAATAGAAGAAGGCCGCTCGAATATGCGGCTTCTCTAACGCTAGTCTCCGACCACGCATTTATTAAAACCATAAAACTGTTCACGCTTTCAAATTACGACATGCGAATCTATGCATATTGTTTCCCTAGCACAAAGACGCGTCATTTATACGACACACTGAGGATGAGGCTTCGCTGAGCCCTGTTGTCAAAGATGTCGGCGCTACTCGGTCGACGTAGTGTTAACGCGCCTGATAAGTCGTCTGAAATTCATTTTATTTTTCGAAATCAAAATTAATGCTGATGCTACAGGTAACTTAGCTATGTAATCTTCCAGTGCTAAGTTCGATGATATCTTACCGGCTTTCTTATGCATCGTTCTTTATCCATGACGAGATTATTTTGGGGTGTACCAACGTCAGTTGTCGGATTTGAGCTACTTAGGATATGTCACTGTAAGTTCGACCCAAAATTATCAACTCATTTTTTAAACCAATGAAATATTGCGATAGCAGTCGTTAATATTTTAGGCGCTTGATTGCGTCTTCACCCAAGTTTCGTATGAAACACTTAGAATTCAAGACTAAGCTGCATCATTTCTAATGTCCGTAATTTTTGACAGCGTCCTTCATAACTCTGAGTTAATATTCAGTAGTTCGGTGGAAAGCAACGACTCACTTTCGTAGCAGTGAGAAAGTGGTGGACATCAGTAAACTTAGAGGCCGAGCTGTTGCGGTGGTACACATACTCGTACGTTTGAGGAAAGTTGAATAATGATAACTGGGGTTGAAGAACTCGTATTTCCATTCCCGTTGTTGTCCTCAACAGAGCACAAGTGTCTGCTTAGCAAATTTCATAGGAGAGTTGAAACATAAGGCTTTATACCTCATCATTTCCTTACTCAGGTTATGCCGAAATAACTACATATTCTCAACTAGAGTTTCAGTCAACGTTTGTGACACTAGTGCACCTTGATCTAGTGAAAGAATGGGACAAGGAAAAATCGTGGTTTTTATGTTATGATGAAGGTACGATTCGTGATCGCTGGGTGTTGAGTCCTACACAAGTTCTGTTAAAATGCCATCATGAGGGAAGGTGTAATTTTTTTCAAGTTCTAAGTAAAATTGAAGTGTTTATATCCGTTTGGGACGTGTGTGGGGATAATGCAAAATTTAGAAAAGTTGTCATGGATATATTTTCTAATTAAAATTGACCTTAGTTCCGTAAAAATTGCTCTGATAGTTTATATGTTCATACGCTTATTGCAGGAATTGGATACCATGAAAGTTGACACGAGTACAATTCCCTGTTGAGTACAGCTGGTGACCAATTTACGCTGCTTTCCATAGCCGTAGGCTTGCAGGCAAAAGTGCCTTACGCAAAACGAGACAAAAGCAAAAATACACATAAAATAAAAATAAACAAAATCTAGAACAGTTGTATTATTAAAAAATAGCACCATGAAGGGAATCATGAGTGATAATGAGTACAGCAGATGAATCGCCTGTCTAGCATTTCGCATCCACTCGAGGTGAGCTCGAGAGTAAGTGATGCAAATAGGATGATTTTAAAATGATGACAAAATACGACTCAACGCAATGCGCTCCCACCCAGTGTCCCACTCAGACCGAAGCTGGACAGCAGACGGACAGGCATGCAAACAACAGGCATAGAGCACGAAAGAGCGAGCACTTGTGGACGGGGTGAAAGAAAACGATAGTAGGACAACAAAGCGGGCTTCAAGAAAAAGATTCCAAGCTGTCTTGTTACAAAGCGTCTCCGCATTCAGGGCTTCTGCTCTATTCAATAAAGAAATACACTCCACTCCAAGACGCTTAAACTAGGTGGCAGATGCAATGAGCAATTGTAAATTCAATTATAGGAACAGGTCAACAGTATATCAGCAAACATCCAAGTATGGGTTCAATAAGTACGTAACCTTTGAAATAGCTCAGTAAATCTGTAATCTTTGAAATTGCTCAGTTAATATGTAATCTTTGAAGTAGCTCAGTAATTCTGTAATCTTTGAAATAGCTCAGTAAATCTGTAATCTTTGAAATAGCTCAGTAAATCTGTAATTTTTGAAATAGTTCAATAGGTATGTAATTTTTGTGAGTACATTCCCTTATAAGTGCCACAGCGTGTTGGAAACTTTTAGTTGACAGGTAATATATTAAGTCAAAAAATAGAATACTCTGAAATACCGCAGACTTTTCTCAAACTCAAGCCTAGTTTGCGGGAGGCTAAAAAATTATTTCTTGTGAGATGCAACTATCGATGCGGGTACGATGCTGCCTGTAAAGTTAGACAAAGAGTGGTATTGCTAGAGGATCATATCTCGTACGATATTTAGAAGCGCTGAGCAACAGTTTTTTTGGTATATTATTATATTTTAAGTTGTATATGCACCTTCACTGTTCGGCTGTAGAAGAAGAATATGGATTTGGCATAATGACAAACTCGTAGTGCAAATCTATGTTCTTCTTAAAATAATTTACTCATCAAGTTAATATAATTTGCAGAACTATCCTACTTTATCTGAAGAAGATCGGAAAAGTCAAAGCGATTGGAAGTGGTTCTTATAAAAAACTGACTTGAAATTTTCAACAGTTTACGGCTTGCAATGAGTTGATGCATTCACTACGGCTTTTAAGAACAATTTTTAGATAAGTTCGGTAATGGTGATAAGAAAGGACCTATTCACCGTATCACCATACATGCCCGATAGTGATTCAGTGACGGAAGCACATCTGCTCAGTATCGTGTTCAGAATTGACCAAGATAGCTGATATTGAACGGAATGCATTCGGAGAACTATGGAACATGAACAGATAGACAATATTGAAATATTTAATGTGAATTTCGACCTCACGTTCATGAGCGGTTTTGCGTTCGAAAGTGAAACTCCTCAACCAGCAGAAATAATGACATCCTTTATCGTTATGAAGTTCTTCTTCACAAAGTTAGCTCATCCGAAGGTCCGTCAGAAAACTCCGGTTGAAATGTTGCTCATACAGTGTGTTCTCTATAACTTGTTGCTGTTGAATTTACTGACTTATGGAATAATTGGCCTGGTGGGAAGTAAACGTCAAGAAAGAGAGAGAAGATGAGAATTTGCACACTTTAAATATAATAATAATTTTTTTTTATAGACAATATAAACATCTTTCTCCTTCAGTAATCACGTATAGTATGCAATTCAAGAAAACACGTGAAATTACCTTAACTGTTGAGTAAGTTTTCAAAGTCGTCGGCTCCTCATTTTTAAACTAATAACAATAATGTAAAAGCATAAACATGAGCCATTATATAAGAAACTACTCCTACTCATTCTTTCGCCTTATAATGATTGAATTCTCGACCGACTTGATATTTTGTTTTCGTTACGCAGAAGTGCCGCTACCACTGTGCTTGATACTCATCGCAACGTATTAGTGTTCTGAAGAGAACGAACTCGGAATTTTCATAGAACACTTCTCAGTAAGCTCATCAGTCTGTCAGGCGTCCTTTTATTCCTCTTACTTCATGTAAATATTTCTCTCTTATGAAGGGTGGCGGACTCGTTGCTTCAGCGACTTTAAGACTGCGCACGTTGGTCTCCCATCCGTCTTTTTTTTCGTTTATTAAGACATGGCGTTAATAGGTACAGTGCAGTCAGCCTTTCACCAAAGTTTGAATACATTTCTAAAGTTATTTTTCATACAATTTTCTCTTCATAACACATCTCTCTCCATTTTCTGAAGGAAATTTTTCATTTTTTATCGGTTTCGCCTTGTCTCAAAAAATGAGAAAGAACCAATTTATTGCGAGATCTGAGAATACATTTTAGTGTGACACCGAAACGGTTGGTTGTGGCCACGTTCTCATCAGTTATACTTTACAAGCAATTGAGGTTATTCAGTTTGCCTTGTCTTGCTGCTTTAGGGCATCGTTAAAAGATTCAGTTTTTAAAGTGCAATCTCAAGAGCCATGGCAATATTCGTTTCCCGTAACCTATTTCAACACGATGAGAAATATAGTATTAGGTTCTCTACCGTGAAGCACGATAGCGTTGGTGACATAGACAAAAGACTTCCGGGAGCTGAAAACCTTGAAATTTCTAAAGTCTAAGTTGAAAACTTAATGCTATAGCTTCCATTCATTTCGTACCTGGCCGTATGGATGTAAATTTGCTATAGAATGTAACTCCAAACCTGATATATACATCCTTATTCTTGAGGAGGAATTTCCTGCTGCGCTTTAATTTCAACATTGATGCATACCATTCCAAGTTTACCTTCTACGCTGATATTCAATTTTGATTCAATTTTCTTTCGAGACTGAAGAGGCTGTCAATTGGGAGTCCTCTACAGATGTCGCTAATGCATTACCTGCAGAGGTATCTCATCCTCCGCTCAAATTACACGCTCGTGCACTAGACCACCAATTTCAATGGATCAGAAGTCCGTAATACAGCAGAGCTCAGTCGGTGAACTTCAAAGTGCGCCAAGAAATGCTCACTAAGTCGGTGCCTGCATTCGCTCTGATCGAGACCAGCAGTCACTCAGTCTCAAATGGACCTGATGTTAGCCAAGTTTGAAGCGGTGGGAGAGTATTCACACTTCTACCACAACTCTGCTTGAAGGATATATACTGTAATTGGCATTTCCGTAGATGAATCAAATAAGCTGCGATTGGCTGCTAGCCAAGCGTCTCTTGCTGATAAAGTAACTGAAATTTTATAATTGTGGGTCAAAACTACGCATGTACGTTGTGAAGCACGTTTATAAAACTGTCTATTATAGAGAAAAGGGAATTGAAAACTATACTTCGTTACGTTTGAGACAACTCCACCTCAAACTAATTAATTTCCACGTTTCAATAACAATCGACTTGATGGGAAAGTGGTCTTAATTCTACACGTCACACCGCTATCCTTGCATTCCATACTCCTTTATCCGGGACCTTCTGTTCCTCTGCGCTGTTCTAAGCGTCTGCGAAGAGCAACACCGTCGCTCGTGAGAATTTGGCACGTGTTAGACTCTACTGAGCGCTGAGCTTTGTGGTTCACCAGGCCTGCTTGACTCAAGCCTTTCTGGAATTAGTGTTGACAGCGGCTGTCCATGGCATCTTGCCATTGCGCTCTCAGAGTTTCGAGCGACTGCGGTCACGAACTCCCCTCGTCTGTGGCGAGGAAACTTTCCACCGAGGTAGGCCTTGTTTCTCTCCCTCCTTTACCCGAAATTTCAAGAGAGCAGTTAAGTATGGACTTCACTACTGTCTCCATCGACTTGATTGCCATTGGTTTTTTAAATTTCAAGAAGAGCATGCGCATTTTTCTTCCCTAATATTGAAAATTTGATATCTAAGACTCTGAATATTTCAACCTTTAAGGTGTTAAGAACTTTAAATCTATTTGTAGAGGTTTAAATTTGTGGTAACTTTGCTTACATTGGATGCCACGATGTTTTTGTTCTTCTTTAGGCAGCATTTTGGTTGCTAGTAAAATACCAAAATTCACCGTCGGAATATATTATCTAAAATTTTCGAATACGTTTCTATCAAAAACCGACTTTGGTCAGCCTGGGATGTACAATCTTCGTCCCCGTGTACGATTAACAATCCCCAGAATCTGGCTGAAATAAATTTCTCGCAGTTCGTCATTTATACAATGAGTACTTTTTATGTAATTCAGTGCTTATACTAATCTGAAATAGTGAAATGGATGGCCTTGATTTTGAACTATATTTTAATACTTTTGCCATGCAACATATATCAGTTTTCTCCAAAAAAGAAAACTTGCAATTTACTCTTTCAGATTCAACTGATACCGCAAGTAGAATAGCCTTTCAACAATTTCATAGTCGAATATCACAATACACTTCTTTAGTACAACACCAGAGGTGTGACCGACGCTTCTTTTTTTTCTTGCTCACATTTCATCAAAATCCCATCTTTGAAGATCGGTTATCCATAAAGCTCTTCTCAGTGGATGCACTAAAGGACTCAGCGATCTTCAAAAAATAAGTATTGTAGGATTTCTGAGCAATTCTTATAACTTTAACCGCAACGGAGAGTTATCGTAAAAACTGAAAATAAAGCTGAAACTGAAAATAAAGCTAAAACTGAATGTAAAGCTGAAACTGAAAATAAAGCTACAACTGAAAATAAAGGTACAACTGAAAATAAAGCTACAACTGAAAATAAAGTTAAAACTGAAAATAAAGCTAAAACTGAAAATGAGCTTTAAATTGAAACTGTCTTCCGTGTTGGAATCAGGCAAAATGTAGCAAACATTTATAACAATAAAAGAATACCAACGTTCGCATTGCAACTTTATTTCAAATGTTCACGGCGATTCGATGTAAATGACCTCTGAATAACTGAAGAAAAGCGCTTGTCCGCACGCAAATAACGCCTCATGGTGACCTAGGTGACTCTGCTCTGCGTCTTCCGACGTGAATCAAGAAGTTTTACGATACAGCTTTATCGAGGAACGTTATCGTTATCGTGGATGCGTTATGAAACCCCTTCTCAGATCCTCCTTTAAGACTCGTGGTACGATATCGAGTGCATATTCGTTTAGTTAACTCTTCGAATTCAGCTGCTGCATATGTGTGGGTCAGTCATAAACTTGATAGTAACTTCTGAGGGGGAAGGACTGATAGTTTTTGCTGCGTGTATCGTGTTGCCAGACAATGATTTATCGATTAATGTTTATTGAGTGAAATAATACGTATTTTCGCGTAATTTATTTCCTCGATGGAGCGTCTATACGAAACCCAGTATGTGTGGATAACTATTTTCTTGTAGAAGTTTGTAATTTCTAAATCATCATACACCTAAATGTTACAATGTGCAGTATGGTGCTAATTTAATCTTTATCAGATATTTTCGAAAATACTGTTCTATTTTAGTAATTCTTTATTCAAAGGCATCAAAACTCGTAGGCCGTCCATTCATCAGGACTCGTTGAAATGATCTCGACACGATGTTGTCGTCTTTCTGAAGACGCTCAAATTTTCTTTCTTCTGACAGACATCATTGCAAGTTAACGATGTTCTTCAACCAATTAAAAAAACTATTACCACATAAGCTACACGAAATAAAATAAGGCATTGATTTTCGAACAATTACAATGAACATTTGTACCTATGGCTACTTTTGTGACCGAATAAGTTCTATGACTTCGCAGGGATCCTCTTTTGGCATTCTAATTTACCATCTCTGATTGGAATATCACTTTCGGTTTCGTTAAATCACTTTTCCTTTTACTTTCCCTTATGTGTTGTGAAATTTCGGTACTACGCAGTCTTCACGTATGTAAATTTTTGGACAATATCACCTTCAACTTCGAAATAGAGTCAACTCTACCCTTAAGGGAGCAGCGTTGAGTTGGTCCATTGACTCGTTATTTTCAAAATTCATTTCTCAACGAGGGCCTTTGTTTATTTTTTAGTAATCAGCGTCTTCTCCTGCTAAAAGTTACCATCCCAAAGATTCCACACCATTTTCAGCATTGCATTTTGATAAAAATGGATGTGACTGAAAATTGTTTTTTATGGCTTCATTAAGTAAGCACTGAAATTCGGCCGTGACGAAAAATAAAAAATTGTTTACGTAAACTTCAACGCGAATGTGCCAACAGTAGAGTTTCAGGGTATGGTGTCTGACAAGTTACAATATTTTTCTCAATCTGTGGAACAATTTTAGATAATTTTTTGGTTTGTGCGACGTGGAACCTCTCATCAGCGGGTACCGTACCTCAGCATACACCGAAATGCAACGGACAAACTTTGCTCGTCTGCCAACATACATATTCCAATGGCTAGAAGTCTGCTCCAAAAATGCCAAATAGTCAATAAGAAATATTCTGGTCGACAGCTTATCTCTCCCTCCAGACAGTCCGTCATTGAGACGAACTGTTGACTGGAAGACGAACCTCAACTGTAATTCTTACCTTGGTGCGCAGGCCCAGGCTGCGCTGATGTACGACTCGGTCAAGGTTGTCACGGAGTCCATCGCGAAGATCCAAAAAAAGTTGGACGGCAGTCACCCTCGGCCGGGTACTTTCTGCGACCTCAGCACGCCCAACTTGACTTTTTGGCAACACGGGGAAAAAATCGCCCGATTCATGAGAAAGGTGAGTTGATAAAACCAACCCGGATATGCATAGAAAAACTTTGAGTTTCCGGGTTCCCTCAAGCGATGCTTCGCAATCCTTGGTGTTGCTGTTTGCCCTAGTTTACCAATGTCTCCTCGTCTTGCGTTTCACACCATGTCAGGTTACTGTGTTCGTTGCGGATCTTTTGAAATGCCTCTACAATTCTGGTACGGGCAAGAAAGAAGAGTCTGACGGATTCGGTATTACTATTTCCTAATTCAATTTAACTGGATACCTGTAAATTACCATGTGTAAAGGCGGAGGGTAACTAAAGATGTGCATTAAAAACATGTGTTCGTACTGCACAAGTGACTTCTCCAGGACAGATATTAAAATTTAACATTAAAAATTCAAACAGTTAGTGTTATAAATAATTTCACCTTTTCAGTATACTGCTCGTTCGTAATACCAAAGTATTGTCACTCGCTTAATCAAAAGTTTGAACCATTCGCATGTCCACACATGCAGGCTATTTTTGACGTATTTGATTATTTCAACCATCATTTAATTCGCATTCAAAAATTTTTTGCCCCAAGTATTCGAGATGTACCTTCTTGACGCAGATGCATATATGTATTTCTGTGGCTATACAGGGTGTCCCACAAAAAACCGAACGCTCTCCAATTGTGATTTCCGTATCACTAATACCATCATACATAAAAATATAAGCATTTAATTTTGAACAAATTTATTGTACATGTTAGCGAATTAAAATGGGTTTAAAAGTTAACATATTATCTACTTCTACAGAGAGGGTTCGTTTTTTGTGGGACACCCTATATAATATGTAGTACCAGATCGAGGACGCTTCTCTGGTTAGCCTTTGTTGCCAACCCACTCGTCCTTTACGCGCGTACAGGTGATTGATTAGCTTAGCACTGAGTGAGACTAATTCTTAATTTTTGCTATGTGAGGCTCGATATCTCTAGCATATACATAGTGACGTTCTACTAGATAATGGAACTTTAAACCTGATATCTACAAGTCGCACTTGGAGGCGTATATGTGGCACTTAACACTTGTAGCTACACATATGTACGATTATACAAACTGGTAGACAACGTCTTCAGCAAAAAATTCATGCACCCAACTTGTGTTTCAACGAACAATCATATTTAGAGTCTTGGGTCGATCGCGTGATTCCAGCTTTAGTGACGTCTTGCACATGACTTTCTTCGGCCGCGCAATCCGAGCTCAGAGCATCAAAATGGACGAGTTTTGAAGAGCGGAGAGCCTTAGCGAGATGGGGATGGGCTTTTAAGTAACACTGCTACCGAGTACCCTGCCGAGACAACAATTACTAGCCTTGAATGCGCCTGCATACGAGATCTTCGCTCATGACGACTCGGAGAGTCTCTTCAGCATGGGCAGACTCTTTGCTTTAGACGTGCAAGACTCGAATATGGAGGCTATTCAAAGTTCATTGTAAACAAATTAAGGGTTGAATTATAAGAAATGTCTGAATTAGGAGTAGTGCTAACGCGTAAATGTTATTCGTAGGAAGTCGTGCAAAAAATGATCGATGCTCAAAGAGAGGAACAAGGAAATTCAAATAGTTTTGAAGGCGTGCAGTACCTTAGAATTAGGCGCTCTGTGAATGAAACCAACTAATGGCCGTCGCTTTAGGTAATCATCAGCAGGCTTTCCTCGTGTGGTTAATACTTTCTGCAGCTTGTAACGTATAATTCTGGGTGAACCATTTCAGAGAAAAGTTACTCGTATGAATTTGATCTAAGAGACAGGAGAATTATTTCTGATTCTTTCAAAAGCAAAATATACGAATTAAGTTTTTGCATCAGTTTCACTAATGGCTCATGCTCCTATTAATTAAACTAAGAATAACATTCAAATTTTGCATTAATACGAAAATAACGAACACTACATAGGTACGATATTTTCCTGGGTTATTTTTTATCACAAAAAGTAAACATTCTGAAGATTCCTAAGCTGTTCAGTTTGCTGGTTTTTTGCCATTGGCAAACTCCCCAATAATGCCACTTTAGTGGTTTTAATTCAGCAAACTTTCTCCGTATCATATTGCACTTTAAAACGAAATCAGTTTGTCATCAGTGTGCAAATTAAAAATTTATGTAAAAATTCAATTATTCCTCCTCGTCGAATGCACACGAAAGTTTAAGGGGACCAAGCCAAAGCACGATCGAAATCGAAAAAGTCTGAATTTCAAATTGTGCATTTGCCTATGCATTAAGGCTTCAGGTGGCACTCCTTCACTCGGTGCAGTTCTGGCAGTGAAATGGTGCAGCCGCACAACTCAACTCCAGACTTGCAAATTCGAGTTAAACCGCCGGAACAATTTACGTCTTCCGCCTTTTGTGAGACGCGCCATCGAATTGAACAACCAACTCAGCCAATGTGAGGCTTTGTTTTTCCTTATTCCTTGGAGTTCAAATCATGTGAAAATTCATGGAGTTACTTCAAGCCGTTGTAAGATCTGGACTCTTTGTTTCAGTGGCACTTTGAATCGCTAACGAAGTTAACGAAATAGTTGCTGCAATCAAACTTTTTGCCTCATAAATTCATGTATTATGTAAACTTGTGACATATTCACGATATTTTCCGTATCGTTTCACAACAGTATAGTACAATTCAGAAACTTGACTTCAATATTGCTTTGTTGAGAGGACGTTTACTCTCTACGTCGACAGAACGATGTAATTTCCAACGGCAAAACTAAATTTTACGAGCTATTTTCGAACGACGTGACCATCTTCGAAGAAATGATTGGAATTTCTTCACTTCAAGCTGAGGGCAGAAGCTGTTTTGAAGTTTTCTTTTCGGTTGAGCGAAGAGCTCGTCAATGTTGAAGGTTGGGAGTAAGATGACCCTGACGGTCGGCACGACCAGCAGGAAGATAATACTTTAACGATGATGCTCCTGGTCCAGGAGATCATAAAGTCCGCACACGCTCTAATAAACACCTGACTTGGGAGACCCTAAAGATACAGAACCTCTTCTTTACTCCCGTCTTACGGGTAGTTTCACTTGGCAAATTTTATATATCTGCCAGAAAGCTGGGCAGCCACTCGACAAGACCGGGTGCATTACACGCGGCATCAGCTTTTAGGACCACCTTGGCTTTCTCACAGCCCTGCCTTGTTCAAAATGATACCAGCGAGATTAGCTCCACCTGACGAGTTACATTCACGGTTAAACTGAACGATTTGGATTCTTTTTTATTGGCAATAGAATTTCGTAGGGGAAAATTATGTGTCGTACAGTAAAGTCGGAGGGAATTTTGAAATTCCTTAGCTGTGGAATCTGTTTCCCGTTAGGGAACATTTTACGTGAATACGCCTCCGTGAATCTAGAAATTTTCAACATGGGAGTATACGATTTTTCATGTTTGATTTTCACAAACTTTCACCAAAAGCGAATGCGTTCAGCTGAAGTTATGAAAAGTTACTTGGCGCGATTCAGCACCTAAGTGTTATGCTCTCGATTGTCTTTACAGTCACAACCTCCAGTTACTGCAGCTCAGTTTTATTTTTCTGCTTCCAGTAAAGAACCTGACTTAATGAAACGTACTCATTTCATACACAATTGTTAACTACCATTTGAAGTCAGAAAGAGTACACTCCACACGACTTCGCTGCGGTCACCACACCTCACTCAACACATACAGACACAGACTGGATTCCACTCAGTCGAGCCTTTGTCCCAACTGCCAGGTACATCCCCAAACAGTAACCCATCTTCTTTTAGACTGTAACCACCTGGCGGCACTGGGACGACAACACAACATACTTCTACTCCCATTTGAAGTTCATGAGAAAAATGTACTCATACAGTTCTCGTACACCTGCATTGATAAAAAATTTAATATAGTAAACGTGACAAATAAGAACAATTTTGCGTTACAATTGTAAATTTACCAAAATAGAACTTTACCTGACATTTTATCACAAATGTTAATTTCCAAAATTACAAATACGTGTTGGTCTATTCTCCATTGGGCTACCAGTCAAGGTTGCGCCTATTCCAAACTAAGTAACGGAAATAGATTTCTAAGTCATCCTATTCTAATATTTTTGAATCATTCTAAGAAATGCACCCGTTTATTGCATCGAAGTTTACCAGAATTCTGTATCGTTATTTGTTTAATTAAGCAGCATTAGAATGTTTCTAATATCCAAAGAATTTGTACCAATGCATTGGATAGTTCACGATGTACAGTGCATATATTTTCCTTGACAATGAGCAGCATTTTCATGGACCAAACATTTCTTGAGCGTTTGCCAGAGCACACTCGAATTCTGATCTATCTATATCCGCGCGCGCAGCCCTCGGTATCACAGCTCGGTCGCTCGGCGAGGGCGTTCCGTAATCAGTGGCGATTCTGCAAGTTTGGGCAATATCCGGAGGGGCTGCGCAGTCGCATCGTTCGAGACAACTTTCGTGCAGGTTGTTAGCGAGGGACAATCCTAATAGAATACTAATGGTCACAAAGGGGACGTTAATGCTTCAAAGAAGATTTTTCCCCCTCTCCGTGAGAAAGAATGGAAAGTGATTAAGTCGATTCGCTCTCAGGAAGTGCATTGTTATGAGCTTTCAAGAAATAGAGAAAAACGAGGTTCCTCATACTCGTATCCAAGGACAATCTTCTTTTAAGAGATACCCTTTTACCCTTTTGATGAAAAATTCATTCTTTACTGTTTGATCAAATTTCACTGCATTCGTTTGGCTAATTTAAGACTCAAACTGAATTGTAAAATAATTTTCGATTATACATTTACAAGTAACCACTGGGGCACAGTAAATATCTTCCATTTTCATGTTTCTTGTCTTTTACTTATCCTACGTTAGAAATTCTACGGCAGTGATGAGTGTATGTCTTTTGTATCTGACCTATTTTAACCTATCATTCGATGAAACTTGTTTGCAATACGTCATCAATTGTTTCTCTCTTTTTAGTATGCTATGACTATATTTTGAATAATACTTTAGATATATTGATGATCTGTCAAATATTTTCCGAATCCACGAGTGAGAAACCTTTGGTGAACTGAAGTATTCTTGGAGCTTACGGAAACAGTCAAGCCTCCAAAAATTGAGTAATCAAACTTTTTGTAATAATATAGGTTCGAGCTATCGAGTTCACTCACTCTGTGGCAATAACCTCGAAAAATTCGTAGATTCCTAATAAAATAGATTCATGCTTAAGAGTTTAAAAATTTGAACCATGACAGAAGATGAATCGTTATTAAAATTGCTTGAAAGTGGCTAAACAAACCAATCCGCTCAGCTTTTAGCTCAAAGAACGGTTCTTTAACGTCTATTTTTATTAAATAGAGCTGAAGGCTGTGCATTACTTGCAGGTTGTTGCAAGCCAAACTGCGATTAGAGATATGAAGGATTTATCAGTTGAAAATATACACTTTAATAATGTACCCATATAAAATAACTTCCCACAATCATATCCAACCCTGAGGGGGCATGGATCGATCATGTCAATTTAAACAATTTGTTTCGATGCGCTGAATGCCTGAAGGGTCTAGCGCAAGTAAGATACTGTAAAGAGCCTATCAAAAGTAATGCGCGTACGGTGCCCAGAGCCTCGGCTGGGTGCTTGGTGTTCTGTCTTTTGAATCTCGCTCGCATCTGTAAAACTATGAACAAATCTTGAATATATTTTGCTCACGTCTCGGGAGCGGAGGCTTGAAATCTGTGATTACAACATCCCGAGTCCATAACGTGATGGTTGACGGTAAGTTTTTTGCAGCACATGTTCAATTTTAGTTTAAGACTAATCGCTGACGAAGAATTAGCAAAGAAAGACAGTATCGATTGAAGTAGCTGTGCTGAAATGATCGTCTTCCCGCTGTTTTATTTTCCTGTTTTGAAGCACGAAGAAAAGTGTACATACAACTTCAAGTGTTCAGTATACCACTTATCTTAATTGAGGTGATCGATCGATGCTCGCCCAATGTTGCTTGACATTCGAAAAAATTATTTAATCCATCTGTGTACGAATAAGTACGAGTATGACAGAATGCAAGACTCAGAATTATTTTGCATGCTCTTTCAACAATATAATACTAAAGAATGAAATTTAGAACACGTGCCGCTTCCATTTATTTAGCACGCAGTGCGCTGAAAGACAAATATTTTTTACGAACTTCGTTTTTATTGCGATAATTGGCAATCATTTTTCGTCGACGTCTGCTTAGAACGAGTGGCTTTGATGAGTACCATGGTAATGTCGCATCATTAAAGTAGCCCTGATGTCAGTCCTGTAGTACATCACGAGCGTTTGATAATTTTTTCCTCACTTCCTCTTATTTGGAAAGAGCGAAATATTCTTCCATCATTCTAAAATATCATTTCTTAATAATAAATCGGTGCTAATCACTTTCCAGATAAAAACTAGAGGTATACCTTACGAATCACCTAAATTTATCTACGCATTACGCATTATTTATGTATGGTGATACACATTAAATTACTTGAAATAATTTATGCTCGTCATCGTCATGTTGACATCGGAAAACATTCTGGTCCGGCAACTGTCGATGCAAATGTTCTTCGAAGCGAAAATACGAGTAGGATTATGCTGATGAAGCATCCGTAGGTAGCTTTGAACCAGAAAACATCTCACCAAATGAGAAATACTCCGTCCACACATTTCTCGTATTTTCAAGCATTGAATGTCTGCGCATTATGCCGCCTAATTTTTTTCTGCTACAGTACGTAGAAGACACGCGCATAAAAACTGCTTGGTAAGCACAGCGCGGCATTTGGTTGATTGGAGTGCGCATGTTCTGACACTGGCTGTGTTGCTGGCAGGTTGAAGCGGAGGGACTGACGGGGAATATCAGCTTTACGGAGGCAGGTCGTCGGCAAGGCTATTCGATGGATGTCGTCGAAATGGGATTCGACAGCCGACTCATAAAGGTGAGTCCAGCGTACGGTGCCGAGCTGCGGCTTGCCCTTCGTGTAAATTGATGTCATCGCTGCCAGCGCAAAGAAGACGCTTCATCGTTCATTAATAAAAGTTTGGACTGGTGATTTACTTGTGAACTTGTGGTAAAATATTCCAGATCAAGATAATAATGTGTATTGTTGATACGAAGCTGTTCTAAAAGGTAAGTTTGCAGCGAGCATTTTCCATTCTTTCTTAAAGCAGTCATCCTTAGAGTACAGAGAGCTTCAATGATTGTGATGTCAAAAAATTTAAAAAATGACATACGAGTACGGGCGCATCACATCAAAGTAACGTGAATTTAACGAGTCACGGATTGGTATGTCGGTACGCCAGCAGCAGATCAACTTTCACTGTAACAGGGAGCGTCTTCAGGGTTCATGATGAAAGCTCGCAGAGAACTTAGATTTTCACTGTAGAGTGATGCCTTTGATTTATTCCTGAATGCCGGTTTTGAATTAAGCCTGATTGTGACTAATATTGAGGCCACTCGTATCACATTCATTCATGAATTTCTCTTGTTCAGGAAATGATTGAAATTCAGGTTCTGGTTATGTTTCTCATGAATTTCTACCTTCATTTAAATCCTTTCACCTTCTGATTAGTCCAAAAATTCGACTGAAATGAGGTCGACTTTACTCGTTAAAAAAGGGAGTGACCTATTTTGTTTGCGGATATGCCTTAGGTAATTTCTTGCCTGCAGTTAGCAGGGGAACGAAGTTATGAAATCCAGTAAGCGAGGGTAAAGATTTTTGTTTGTTGTTTATTAGTTTCGCGAAAATAACACGGTTTGATTTTTCCGACTACATAAGTTTCCACCGTGAGCTTGAAAAAGAACTTTAATTCGAAAGAAATTGAGTGCATCATAAGAAAACGTCATATTTTATTAGAACTGAGGAAAACTCAGACAAAAATTCATCATCCATCAATACACGAGCATCTATACAGTAATCTCAACACAGGATCAGGAAATTCAAAATGAAGTCAAAGGGTCCGTAAATTTTGTACACAAAAAACATTCTTTTCATCAAGGAGTAATTCGTAATTAACTGTCCAGTTTCATCAGGGTAAGAAATATTAGTACGATACAGCATTTGCTTCATTACTTCATAAAAAGTGAAATTTAAATTATCAGAGAAAACATTCCCAAATTTTAGAGTATGGTGTATGTAGTGCATGCTTTATAGCTCCTAAAGAACGGAATTGAAATTATAATCTAAAATATTATTCCCAAATTGATGAGTTCGGTACTTAATGTTATTGACACAGACACCAATGTCTCAAATTTTAGCGCATAATTTTACAGAGCGGAAGTTCAGAACTTGGATGGAAACGATCATTCAAATGACACCCAAACGTCACGTTGTACAGCTGTACAGCAACGCTGTGATCTCGACTGTGGATTACGCTGTCGTCTTTCATGCATGCAACAGCGTTTGATCATTCATGAACACGAAGGGGGATTTATGCAAGTGACATGTTTACTGTTCATGTGATATCAACGTTAACGCTGTTGAATTCCGTTTTTTCCGTACTTCGCTTGGAATGAATTTTATGCAGCGCATCAACAGGTTGTTAAATCAAAGATACCAATTGCAGTAAATTTTTGAAGATGCTGTTCCCTGAAGCAAAAAAGTATGATCTTCTGTGGAAAAGTCTAATGAAAAATTTTGACTGTCATTTTTCATTGTAACACAACGTGAATAAAAGGATTGCTTCGCGTATTTTTTTCCTAGCCATGGGCAGTGCTCATTAGCTTGATGCGGCAATGAACTTGCAATTCATTTAGATGTTCGCTGGCTTTAGAGTTCATAACTTAAATATTGCTTACAATTTTTCATGCCCAATTTCACAAGTTTACTTCGTAGGACTTCCAGCTGCTTTTCTCTCAACTCATCAGCTTCAGTTGTCGCGCGGAACAATCCTGCAGTTCAGTTTGGAGCGCATTGAACTCGTGTTCTCATTTGGAATGGCCTCGGGACTCAAAATAGAGAAAAATTGTTTGCGGAGTACGATGTTCTCGCAAATATCTTGCAAATGAAGAAAAATGAAGCGGTGATGCACGCTTTGATGTACATGATGGGCGAGCATCGCGCTTTTGACGTAGATGATAACGAGGATTTTGCTTTTGATGTAGATGATGACGAGCACCATGCTTATGATGTACATGAAGGGTGACCGCCTTGCTTTCGAAGTAGATGAAGAGTGATCATCTTGCTTTTGATTTAGATGAAGGGTGACCGCCTTGCTTTTGATGTATATGAAGGGTGACCGCCTTGCTTTCGATGTAGATGAAGAGTGAGCATCTAGCTTTTGATGTAAATGAAGGGTGAGCAGCTTGATTTTGATGTAGATGAACGGCGAAAATCTTCCTTGTCTGAACGTTGGGCAGGCTTGTTACTTTTGACGTAGATGATACGCAAACATCTTTCCATCTGAGAGCCAGCGTCGTTCTTCTGTGCTGGCATTTCATAGTAAAAAGAACTCGAAATACATTAATTTACTCAATTGTTTTGACATGCTTAAACATGAGATTTTGCATTATTTTGTGTAGTATTCAGTCCTACGACATTAAAAATTAAATTCCCGAATATCCATCGTTAGCTTTCGGAAGAAGATGACGATGAAAATGACTGACCAATTCAATTTTCACACTTAACGTTTACGAACTGCAAGTTCACAAGTTGAAATTTCACAATGACCAATTTCAACTTCAAATTGACCGGTTCAAATTCCACAATGTTCAATTTTAGCTTCAAATCGGCCAATTTAAATTTCAAATGGGCCAATTTAAATTTCACTATGACTAATTCTAGCTTCAAATTGATCGGTTCAAATTTCACAATGACCAATTCTAACTTCAAGTTGACCAGTTCAAGTTTCAAAATGAACCATTCTAATTTCAAAGTGACTAGTTCAAATTCAACTCTGATCAATTTTACTTTTAAACTCACTGGTTCAAATTTCACAAGGACCAACTTTACTTTCATGTTGGGCAAATTTGCCTTCAAAATTATTGAATTTGAAACTTCATGTTCAATTTGAAATGGAGCACTCAAAGTAAAAATAATTCCCCAGTTGTGTCTCTCTTGAATGAACAACAGGTTGCGTGCATGATTGAACGCTACAGACACAGTATCAGTAGCTGAATCATTTCCCGCGTGCAAGTCAAAAGCGCCCCAGAATATCTACTTATGTTAAGTCGGAACTCGGTGTGGGGAGGCAATTCTTTGTGGAATTAACTATAGCAGACTCGGTCCGCGTTCTGAGAGTAAATTGAATTCACGTATGAAAACCAATTGTAAGTTCACTTAAAGTACTTCGAAATTTATAACCAAGATATCTAGGTTGATCATATGCGCATCACGAGTAAAATTTTACTAGATAACCTTATGCATGTTTCTTTATTAAGATATAATAACTAATTTTTACCTAAAATGAATGGATTTAACTTTTCATCTGTTTTGTTGTGGAATATCGTCTCAGCTTTTCAAAATTATCAACATATACTTGAACCGCAGTAAGATCTGCCACGGGTGGTGGGTAAAATTTTCATTTATTTCAAGCTGTGCGTGGGTAAAATTAAATTCAGCGTCAAATGCCTAAAGTCTTTTGTAAACATCCGTTTTTATAACGCGCAGAGAACATAACAAATTCTGAGCTTTAACAAGCATCAGGGAGCATCATGTTTTGCACTATTCAGTCCTGTAATGTACGAATTTTTGTTCCAGTAAGTACAGTTTTTTGTAAAAGAAAAACACTATACATAACCCATTCAACTTCAGAATGACAGCCTACGTTACAAATTGACCAATTCAAATTCCAGGTTCTGATGCGTTATAAATAAGTATATTTTTACTGACCATGAGTATTTTATCATATCATATGGACATGATGTTTTTACCATCAATGAAGCAAAGGAAATACCAAAAACTACGGAGCTTTGGAGTTTCTAATTATAATTCTTCGATGAGGCTTGTCACGTCGGTGAGTTACAGCGAATAAACCCATGGCTAAAGCGCCGCAGCCGACGTTACCGTACTTCCAATCCATTTAAGGCGCTATAACGCTGGGTAAAGGCGTGATCAATGCAGGTGTGTAGCTGGGTAAAGGCGTGATCAATGCAAGTGTGTAGCTGGGTAAAGGCGTGATCAATGCAAATATGTAGCTGGGTAAAGGCGTGATCAATGCAAATATGTAGCTGGGTAAAGGCGTAATCAATACAAATGTGTAGCTGGGTAAAGGCGTAATCAATACAAATGTGTAGCTGGGTAAAGGCGTGATCAACGCAAGTTCAGGTGAAGCCGAAAGTTGAAAAATTGCTTTCACTTCACTTACTATAAATGCTCGTTTATTTGTAAGAACGAGTTGAGTATAACTTGGACAGGAAAGCCATACACCCTGTCTAGCGATAACAGATTGGTCATAGAAACAAGGATTTCTCAACTTCCTCCGAATCAATTTCTGAAAATTTTCCATTGAAAATCTGGCCTGTTACGGCGACAAGGAAGGTAAACTGGAATCGTAATGCAAAAGTTAGTATTTAAAAACAAGTTTTTTCAAATCATTCAATTTCGACCGACCGGAGGTAATGGGTTTTCCATGAAAACAGCCAAGTTTTGTCTTTATTGCTGTAAATAACGAACCAACATACGTAATAAGGATAAATTTAGAATATATTGGACAAATATTCGCAATAACACGACTATATTTATTGAATAACTTCATTATTTTCAAACGTGAGGGCCTCGGAGTTCATTGCATCAAAAAGTTTCGAATTCATAAAATCGGTCAATTTCCTCATTTGGGACTGCCCTTGATGCATTATTGATGGCTTTCCGTACGGCAGTTTTGACAGAAATTAACATCGATCGGTATGAACGCATCGTTTGATGATTGCCTGAAAGTTTTCCATCTGGCTTGAATCGCGAAAGTGACAGCCAGATAATCATC
>VOMN01057303.1:0-14018 GCA_014899125.1 Orchestia grillus | reverse complement strand
ATGTAATCATGAATTATTCTACTAGACATACATATATATATAGGGCTTAAACCGCATGTTTTTCCGCAATTACCTGGCGCAGTCTGACAGTCATCTAAATAAATAATCGAATATATGTGAAGTTACCGCGAACACATATCGGTTAACTAAGTAATTAAATCAAACAAATGTATGCTAAATGCTAAGTCATACAAATACTTATATGCTTTCAATAATACGTACTAAATAGTTTTCCGCTCCGCTGAACCCGTATTAGCTGGACCTATTATCAGCAGAGGTTATTATCAGGAACATTGATGAGGCTATCGGTGTTTTTGTTTGTCCAACGCACAACTGCTGCAACGGATGACCTAAATTCTCACGTCATAAAACAACGAAACATTTGTGAAAAAAAAGAACAGTCGCATTTTTGGGCCCATCATGGCAGTCACCATCCATTGCTTTGGGTGATCATCGCATAATAATGTATTCCTTTGTGATGAACTAAGCAATAATTCCTCAGCGTTCACAATGGTTCCAGACAAAACAGTCATTCTTTGCACTCGTTGATGAATGTGCCAGTGTGTGTGCATTGTACGTTTACAAATACGTATGTTACTAAAGCATGATTAGAGCTCCATATTTTTCATACTAAACGTGCGACACAGACCTGAAGAATTGTGAAGCAATGTTCCTGGGATAATTTCCCCGACTCTAACTACTACCACGAACTTAAAATCCAGCCCATTTTTAAAACAGCGCTTCAAAATTAAATTATCCTGGGATAAAACGACCAATATTTTCCAGATCGTTCAGCTTTGAGGTCCTCAATTAGGCTTCGAACTCAGTCGCAGACTCGATCCTTTCCCTTTTACAAACGTTCAAACCAGATGTACGTAACTGATATCGCGCTTATGCAAACACGAAATAAAATACAAGTGTTCATACATGCAAAACAAGCTGAATGCGACGGGTCGTTTCTCTTCTCATACATGCGTAGGCGCAAGCAAAATTCAGACTGCGCGACGTCCCTGCAAACATCGAGTCGTCGCAGTAGAACTTGAAAGAAAAGATCATCAGCAATCGCATTGCAACTAAGTGTGGTGCTGAGAATGCAACCACTTTTTTCAATGTGTTTCGTTCGCCGGAGAAGAATGGTAGGGCTGCTACTGAGACTTAGCCACACCCATAGTTTGCAAGGAGTCGATAATGTAATACTTGTCTTCATTTCGTCCATAAACACAAACGCACTTAAACGCGTCTCAACGTGGATCGACCTCATGCTAACACGCGCGGCAAATTTCCCCATCCAATATTACATTAATTGCGGATGCAGAAAACCGCTATTCCCCCACAACCAAACTTGTAAGGCGACCAAGTCGCAGCACAATGAGTCAACACGCACGTTGCATTATATCAGCGCTATAGAGTACTCATACCAAACTTCGAACGAAACTTTTCGAGCAATTGATTTTATACACGCAAAACCGTGCCAATTAACAAAGAAGCCTATGCACGTTGATGGCTATTATTCAATCGGCTTGCTATAGCAACGCTCACGTCACAGCAAGCAGGAGAAAACGGGAACAAATCACTCACTCGTCAGCTGGGCAGGCACTCGCTCCGCATTCCTGTGCAGTTGCACAAGCTAATCAATTTTTAATAATAAAACTAAAATGGGTCCGCGTATGTGCACGACTATCATTTCAAATGGAATCAAATGAATTTGAACTGACGTAATTTCCGGCCGGTGCACGAATTGGCCTAGTTTGTTGTTAATGAAGTTCATAAATGGCTTAGCCTGGTTTGTAGTTTATGAAGTTCGTGAATAGCTAAACTAGTTTGTAGTTAATGAGGTTCATGAATGGTTTAGCCTAGTTTGTTATTAATGAAGTTCATGAATGCCTTCATGTAGTTTGTAAGTAATGAACTTCATCAATAGCTAAATCTAGTTTCTAATTAATGAAGTTCATGAATGACTTGACCTAGGTGGTAATCAACGAAGTTCTTGGATGGCTTAACCTAGTTTGTAATCAACGAAGTTCATGGATGGCTTAACCTAGTTTGTAATCAACGAAGTTCATGGATGGCTTAAACCTAGTTTGTAATCAACGAAGTTCATGAATGACTTAAACCTAGTTTGTAATCAACGAAGTTCATAGATGGCTTACAAATTACAAGTTTGTTTGGCTCCGCTCCCGGAAGCGGTACAAGGCACGGGTCCAACCTAGCTTTGGCGCTGAAGAAGAAAACACAAATTTATGATGTTGCTCCACAATAAGTACGAGTCAACAATTTACAAAAAATGCAGATAAAAACAGAATCTCACGTTCATTCGGGACGTATAACGATATTACCAGAAATTAGACATAAATGTTAAAATATTTCCTCCACCACCCATGTAAATATTTTAGAATATTCAAATACATTCGTATAAGAATGTAAAAATAAATGGCGGTACGCGTAGCGCGACGGTAAGGCAACAATTTTAATCGACGTGGTTAACGCTAACAAAATTCAGCTGGATGGATCATGAAAATTTTGTGACTACTTCTTTAGAGTGTAAATTCGGCAGAGCGGTTCATTGAATTGAACTTTTGTCAACAAAATTATTTTGAAATTAAGGCTGCATTTTGCTTTGCACGAAGAGCTGCTGCAGCGCTCTGTATGTGTGCCATAAGCTGCATGCAGAGTTTTCGAAAAACTAGCAGCCTGCTTGTGGAAGTGAATTTGGAAATTCGTACCCTCTATAAAGTGTTCATCGCGCACTGATTTGGTATAATCTCTTCCGTGGTAAAGATTCTTACAACTGGTATGAAAAATAAGGCGTGAAGGTAAGTCTTGCTCCCTAATTTTATCTGTTCATCTTCAATATATTCGTAAAAAGAAATTACTCAAAATAGAGGTACTGTAAAATGAAACAAAAATGAAGCTTTCCTCAGTATAAATTTGTGTCATAAAGAACATTTAAAGCTTCTCATGATACATCATTGAACAGCTAAGAGTTCATGGCGAACATCTCGTCAAGCAATAGCAAATAAAAATAAAATGTCGAGTGGTACGACGCAAATTTCTAAAAAAAATTCAATAAAATACAAATGAGCATTTCGTTCCCAACGTACGAATTAAAGCTAATTTATCCGTTCCTTGTATATGAGTCAAAATACAGTACGTAGACCATACGGCAATCTGTGCACCGAATCAACAATAAATGTACGTGTGATGAAATGGTGAGGATTCCAATCTTGTGTTCTAATGAACGCAGAAGCCTAAAAATGATCGACGCTGTGCTAACGTTAACAGACTTCATCATTCAGGACAGTCGGGATTGTGGTGAGCCGCGGGAATGATCTCATTTGCCGCCATGATGCCCCAATGATGACATCGCAACAACACCGAAAAGAAGCCAATTGATAATTTTGATTAATTACCACCGGCACGCAGCTAATGTATAAGAAAAACTTGATCGAAAAGGGACATTCTTACCAATGAATTGTTTCACTATAAGCTAAATGATTTTCCTCCCAAACAATAAGCAGGACAATTATTCAGGTATCCAAATTATAACAGGGTACTCTCTTCTAAGTTCTTTCGTTCAACTGAATTTTTATGAACAGTCTCCAATGACCGCTTCCCCGTGCTCCAAATCTTGCGACTTCCGAAGTCTCCACCGATGTGGCCGCTGCGTAGCCGTGCTACCGCCTCGAAGTGATGGACGAAGACTTTCGGAACATAACCCACCGTCTCCAGAAGTAATGTAAATGAAACTCGGGCTTCAAATACACCAAACTTAACTGTACAGAAGCAAATATTTCGGATATTGATCTATTTTTTGGGAAGAGGAATTTTATTAAGAAAATTGAAAATGAAACCAGTGAGCAGATCAAAATGTTTTCCTTACAAGTCTTCGATTTCGAAACAAATATTTGATAGGCTTCATAACCTAAAACTTAATTTCTCCCTATTCATGAACACATCCTAATGCGTCGCCTCCAAACATGTAGAGTAATAGAATTTTTTTCTTCAAAATTAGCGAAGGAAAATTGTGTTTAAATAAGCTGACATACCTTACATCTATCCACATGCTCCTAAAACTTTGTTGCGTTGATTGTTCGTTTTGGTGCCCATCGGTTCCCACGTCACTAAATAGGAATATTACGCCGGGGTACATTTACGTTCCTAAATAAGGAAGAAGCAGCCTTGTGAGCACCAAATCGCTTTTTGGCTTTTTTCCTGTTAGCAAGGAGCACATTTGAAAGATAATAAATATAGCTATACTCCTGTTATATTTTAAATCGTGGAAGTTTGTCAATCAACTTGACCAGTGAGTAGAATCGTGACAGCTACCATGCACATGTGCCACTGTACGGAAGATTACATTGAGCAAAACTATGAAGACTATATAAAATCAATGTATAGCTTTTATTTGCAGCTGTTACTTAAACATTTTATTTATTGTTTGTCACGTCAAAGGAATATCCATAGGACATTGGCTTAGACTTCTATATACTAGCTTTTTGATCATCAAGAAATGTAGTGTAACTTCTCTATTGAAAGTGAGTTTGACAAGATCTTCGCCGATACTTAAGTTTGGGAAATTTCTACTCTCGGAAACATTATGACACACCTGGGTGTGGCAACATTCACTCGTCAGTTCAGAGCTTTAGCAGCAGATGGCGTGTGAGGGTAAGCGTAGCAATGGGATCCAGTGCGAAATAAGTCTTTCGATGATACTCTCCGTAACAAAGTTCCATTTCAGCTTAGTATTGGTGAATTAGTTTACAGTTACATCCATGTGTTATTCACACACATAACTTAAGTCATTTGACGTGGGAAGCATGAAACAAACAGATTTGGTTCAATTAGCGTTTAGCACCTACACTGTTAAATATTCGTTTTTATGTCAAGTTTTTAAATACTCAGTACAGCTATAAAATTGATGCTAGGAGTGTCAAGGTCGGGACACTATTGCGGTTGAATCATATTTGTTACCTGACTCAGAAAAAGTGTGCCGTGATGTATTGATGGTACACATAAGTGCGTCGGCTTCAAGAAAATCAGATGACAGGAATACCTAAGCCAAAAAGATCTCCAATTCCTATTTTCTCGCAGTGCAGCGACACCGAATTTTAACAACGACTGTACTGAAACTTTTGACGAGCTTGTTATTGAAACTAAGCTAAATCTTTCAACAACGTAAATAATTCAGTGATCAGAAAAGTTCCCACACACACAAATAGACTGGCGCACCAAAAAACTGACTCGGGTGCTATCATCAAGTGAGATAGTAATACGTTTCTGAGTTAACACTACCTTCGGGGGACTTACAATATCGATGGTAATTCCAAGGTTATGATAAAGGGCCAATCAGTCATATCGTATGGACTGAGGAGAACGGTGAATCTGTGCACAACGCGGTCTAACTTTTTAGCCGCCGCATCGATAATCATATCTCCATTCCGCCGCCTCACGTGCGTATTGATGCACGTCATCGTCACCAAGGCGACGATGCAATGCCGCTCTATGGGTCCCTGAGATACTTTTGGCGGCGATAACGAGGAATAATTATCGCCGCCACGAAGGTGTAAAAAAGCATAAGTAAGAATAACTGCAGGCCATAGGAAACAAAATTATAGATGGAGCCCATAAACTCGTAAATATTACATTTGAAACATACAATGGTTGATAAATATGCCCACCGATTATTACTTCGCCATGAATTTGCCAACACGTCAGGCGTAATCTCACAAGAACGCTCCGTCTGGCTTTTATTGTAACTTCCGTCTGTAATTTCCACGCCGTATTTTACGACCAATTCGTCTGCTCGACGTTAAAGGGGAATATAAACCTCTAAGTAAACGAGCACAAAAAGTTTAGAAATGTCTTACGTATGTCTTCGGACGTGGCGATTACCCCTGTGACCGACTAAAATTGACTAAACACGATGAAAGTTACGTTTTGCAGAGCGTAACTAAAGTGTTATCCCTGGACACGTGCTTCAAAAGAACGAACTTCTTTCTTATACATTAACGGGAGGAATTTACTGTCAATGGTGTCTACTGATTCAACATCAAGTCGGAGAGATTAGCAAATGTTTTAGTCAACATATAATTGAACTAATGTTACACGTGAATAAATGTTAAACATTCACAACATGGTGGTGGAACAATCTCCCAAGACGATTTGTCCGAGATATTTTGATAGAAATATCCATAATACGAATCAAAAGTTTAAGTACAGAGGTGTCCCTAACCTAATTCTTAGGTTAGGTCCAATATATTTTCAAAATGAAGAATTGTTGACTTTGAAACAGGTGAACAAAAACCACTAACACTACTTTTGTTGCATATGTTACAGTTTTCCATTTTAATGCAAATTTAGTTTTAAAGATTGCTAGATGATTTTTCTTATACCGGAAAGTATGCATAGAATATATTGCATAACAGATTCATACGATGACGGACGATAATGCCTCGTATGCATGAAAATTCTTAATTAAGGTCGAGCTTTGATTCATGAAAATATTTGCAATTTCATAGAATTTGTTGCATAAATACGTTTATTTTGGGCGGCGCTATAAAATAATAATCGAAAGAATCATCTGGGCGGCGATTACTGTGCTGGAGGCGGCGAAAATAGCCCTCTCGATGGCAATATCTGCGCGCTTAGGCGACGAAAATTACAGATGTGGTGAAACACTGAGACTGGGAAAGTGTGTTCCCACACAGGAAACGCCATGTATAAAATCGGCGAATTAAAATTAAACAAGGAAAAAAATAAACAGCTAAGAATTTCGACAACTGAGAGATGTCAAGTGGGCACGAAAGCTAGAAATTCCAAAGGCATATCGGTTACCGCCTCATGCAGAATCGATAACACGCGTGCAAAAATATTCACATCCAAAAAGGACTGGCAGATCGTCTCTCCAACCCGCACCTACTTATAAAACACGCGTTTATCTAAAGGCTACCATTGCATTACGTAGGGATTATTACAGTCGTAAAAATGTCTAAGTCTGTATAAGCGACGGTGTAACCTCATGTAGGAAGTTTTAAAGCTTGATGCAGCGCAGATCCAAGACGCAGTACTATTATCGCTGATTTAGATACGCACCAGACGAGACAGCTGAGCGATAGTGGAGCGGTCATTGACTAGCATGCGATTCCGTGCGACCAGAATGAAATAATCGACTGAATGTGTCTAGCGAAGGAATTCAGAATGATTTTCTTCAGTTTTATTTAAAAAATTAAAGAATTATACCTAGTTCAAAATATGCATTTTGACAAAGGTCATGAGAAGAACTTAGAGGCAGATGGTACTCACTACGATATGTCTTGACTCAGACCGGCGAACATTCAGAACCCTGTACAACGATGGCAAATTAAAGTGCATAGATGCACTAATTAAAATGATCAGATATCCTGATGAAAAGAAAATCTACCCAGCCCTGACCAGCGGCTGGGCGGGCCCACCCTCAGCAGTCCCAGCCTGACCAGAGGCCCGAACAGAGAATGAACATATCAAGCCTTAACATATTTATAAAGGTACGCTTTTATGTAGGTAAGCTGTAGCGAGCCCTTACATGTATCCCGCGCTATAAACACACAGGTGCTCTTCGCGCCTCATTAATTTAACAACTGCGCACTAATTTCTTTGATCCTTGATGCTAGAGAGGCCTAACATGCGCAACGCGAAATTCCAAGTGACTTGAAGAGTGTCGTCCACGTCAGATATCAACCAATTGACGCTTCGACACCTCATGTACGTAGATGGGTCTGCGAGCAACCCTCCCTGGTGGTGGTCATGGAAGCCGTCACACAGTGGCTCTTACTGCTTCTACTCTTGGTGAGAGTTGGATTCTCTTCTCCTATTGTCAACGACTGCCTAACCAGTTGAAATTACATTGGTAATAGTTTTTTATAGTAAAAAGATTTTTGTTGTGAGTGATTCAAATGCAATTTAGAAATTTGCTCATTACTTCATGTCACTGCACGCGCAACACTTTTTCCTTCTTGCGAAATTTCTTTTGTTAACTTTCAAATCTGATCTTCAAGTATAGCCATTTCCTGGATAAATCAGCTAAAAAAATACACACTAGAGTGGCTACACTCAGCCTCCCAAGCAGCCTGATAGGTCGCAGCAGAATTATCGAGGTGAGGACGTCGTTTCAGGAGGAATTCCGTTCTAGCTGAACCTCATGAAACACAGGTACGGTGCAGAGTTTTTCCTGTGTGAAGCATCGGTCTGGTCCCAGCACTGGGCGATCGCTGCAAAACATAGCGTCTTCGAAGAGAGCTACAAGCACACCAAGTATCTGAAGGTGACGAATTTGATAAGACTCAGAACTAGGGCCAGAACAATGAAGGCGATTGCGTTGTTCCCATCCACATGCGAGTTTGTGCTAATTTCGTGGAGGATTTAAAGGGCTGATCATTCTGGCATGCAATTCAACTGTCATGATCGAATTTGTGCGCATATTTTTTGGAAGTTATCACCGTTTCTTCAAGTCATGAAATATTCGCGATTTGTGCGACCATTTCCATTGAATTTCTGATCCTTTACTTTAGTTTTCAGATTTAATATAAGCCCAATGATAAATGAAAATAAATTATCGTTCCAACTAATTATAAATTTGGTAAGGTAACGTCTGTGAGACACCGATGATTTCCGTGACCAATCAATCCCGCATAAACCTTGTTTCAAGTCAGAAACCTCCATTCAACGCCCAAATTACAGTACAATAAACTGAACCACGATCTTACAAGTTTCTATGTAAAATTTATAAGAATGTGTAGCAAAAAAAATGCTGAGAAATCGCTTTTTGAGCAAGTAGGTGATTAAAAATACCTGGAGATGATATGAATGAGGTAAGCAATGCTATTGTATAGACAGAGAAGCAGCTAAGCGACTTTTTTTTCACTTTACTGATTTTCATTGACGAACAAAAAGTTCAAAAGTAAATTCTACTGAACTGTTTCAATTTTCCCTTGATTATTGAAGTAATATTTTTATAAAATGACTACAAAGTTTCAACATATCACGCTAAATTTTTGAACAATAATAAACACCGGAAAATGACCGACAAAGATTCCTGCTACAAAGACAGCTGAGACGTCTACGAGTGGCTGAATTGAGGCGAGCTCCTGCATTTGCCTGCACCTCGGACCGTGCTCCCAGGGCTCCTCGACTGACGAGTCCGTTTTCCCGGCATATTTTTAATCATTTCCAATTATCCATAAACTTGGTCGCCCAAGTGCAGACATCGGTGCCGGATCGTTCATAATAGACCAGACAGCGAAAAGTAGGACAAGGTGTCCAGTCCAGCGGGGATGCCAGCCCCTTTCTCGGCCCGACAACTGCAACAAGATCGTCACAAAACTCATCCCCCTGCCTCTACTGACGGCTTCTACCCTCAGTGAGCACAAAAAATTAAGTCCTTTTCAATTCCCCAAAACACCGAGTAAATGAAATAAGTCCTTTCAACCTAAATGCATTCGTTCACATCGAAGTATATCGGAAAATATTTCGTCAGCGTTCTCGCTGACCACTAACTTTAAACTCAATTTAACTAACTTTCAACCAATTGAAGGGAACAAGCTAAGCTATTGAAATGTACAGATCACCCATTGAAGTGACAAAATAATAAGTTCAAGTAAACAAACAACTAACCGAAGGAAACAAACAGACAATTGAAGGGAACAAATAACCAACTGAAGGAAGTAAATAATTAACTGAAGGAAGTAAATAACCAACTGAAGAAAACAAATAACCAACTGAAGAAAACAAATAACCAACTGAAGGGAACAAAATTATTCAAAACCTGCAGCTAATGATGCCTTGGCAGGACTTGGCAAAATGCAAAGCGTGGTTCGGATACGAAACCAATTTCACCAAGATCACTTTTTAAATTTTCATCGAGTTTTGCTCCTAACTTGACATGTAAACTGCATTCTTTCCGGGGAGATGCACTCAGTTTGCGTAGGTTTCTATGGACAAAGGCTTCTCGCGAGTTGAGCAGACCATCCTAGTGTCTTCTCAGAAGCCTCTTACATCAACAACTGGATTGATGAAAGCATTAAATGATCCATAAAAAGAGGGAAGTTTAATTCTAAGCTCCATTTTTTGTTTTCTTCGAAAACCGGAGAGACTCTCAATGGTGCCCTACGATACCATCTTCCGAAGCTCAACAATTCGAACGTCAATCGAGTGAAAAATCTCTAAGCCGCATTAAGCTACTGAAAGTTGATTAATAATACATATCCGATTGTAAAGGAATATTTTATTCTCCTTTTGCTCATGATTTTAGCAAGTTTCTCACACTAATACGCACAAAGATAGTATATTGAAGAACTTCAAAAGTAAAATTGGGAGAATTAGAATCTATAAATAGTATTAAAATGAGAAAATATTCTTGAAAATGACTGAAAAACAGCCAACTTGTGCTGAGTTTCTGTATTGATAGCCCCTCTCACCAACATGTCCTAGCAACAGTCGCGCGTACTCGCAGCGGACGAAGCATCCGTAGAAATCCGAGAGGAATCCGTACCGTGTGCGTGCTTTGTCCGCGGTATCCTTGTGTATACCTGCTCCCATCCCCCGGTATCCGCCGGTATCCGTCGGTATCCGCAGCTGAATTTCAAAGACGATTGCATGCTCCAACGAATCGGTCAATCCGCACAAACGTGCAAAATCCGAGGTTCGGTGTGGTGATGGTTTAATTAGCCTTCAAATAATTTGCCACCAGGACGTGGTGGGAATGACGTGCTACACTGACTAGGGTTCAAAAGCTGCAACAACAGTGTTAGACGGTTGTTGCAACAGACAATTATGCACAGATAACACATAATTATGCACAGATATTTATCGATGCCAATTATCTGATCACCTCGTCCTCGTAGAAGCCAAATATAAATTTATCAAACAGTGAGCGATTTACACCACAGTCTAGGGAGCCCAGAAAGCGAAAATTAATGCTTATTCTTGAAATAAACGAAGTTGGCAAAAGACGGGCTTAACTGCTGCGCCTGCGAGCGTACTTACCAAGGGTCAAATCATGGCTAGCCAGCCACAGAAATCCATAGAAATCATTGAAAAATAAAAGAGTGAGATCACGCACATTAGCTGCGTAGTGCACTCCTGAATAGTGAGGGCGCTGTTATGCTTGAATAAATCACCTATGTGAGTTCTGTTATCCCGAAAAATTTCAACATTTGAGTGTTAAAGTTAAATGCTCTCTATCAACATAAAGCAATCCGATTCCAAAGTAAATTTGGTGTATTTTACATCACGTTTATCGATGGTAATAAAATCTATTAATATGGTAATTTTTTTCGTTAAAAGAAGGAGCGTAACAGTACCTGGAAAGGAATATGCTTGTATTACAATAGATGAGGATGCTCGTTTTTCTCGCTTTCGAGGTGTTGCTTGAGGAGTTGATCTTGAAAAATCATGCAGGAAATTTCCCTATTTTACGAGGAACGATTTCAAAAAACCTACTCGCTAAGTCAACTGCCCATAAAATTCGGTGAGAAAAACCTGTTGCGTAGCAAGACAGGAATACCTGTACGAGCTTCGATTTCATGGTTCTAAAGTGGTTCTGCAACTCACAGTTCTGCATTGCTGGCAGTCGAGACTACATGCAAGAGCGCAGGATGCCAGGCGGGCATATTGTTGCTCCTCTCATCAGTATTCCCAATATTCTCCACCAGAGGTGCAGCGTGACGCTGCCGCCTCCTGACATGGGGTAAATATATTTGGACGAAATTCTACTTTTTGGCTGACGAGACTTCGCCGATTCCAATTTCAAATTGATAAAAAATAAGAAGAGATTGTTCTAGCACTTGCTTCCAGTTGTATAATTTTGCATTGAAATCCCGGGAAAAGTCAGATTTCTGTAAATCATCCAGTCTCGGCCTGAGTTAGGTTTCGTTTTATGCTTCTCTATCGACTGTCCTTGAAAAACGCAAAAAGAAAACTCACTTTAAATATATTCTCAAAACATATTCTGTATTGACAATTATCTTTCCATCAATAATGGTGAACAAAACCAACATCACAAACAAAAGAAGAATACCTACGATAAAACGCTTCCACGATAAAAAGCATACTCATTGAAACTGCAGCTGACACTTTTATCTAACGAAACATACCTCAGTTATGTATTTGAAACACTTGAAACATTCATTTACCACAAGTAATTTACATCCGCCACGGCATCACAATCGAATGAAAAATAATAAAACAAACTAGAATCAGAATATACACAGACATGACAGAATTGAATAGACACCCATAGAAACCGTTTACTTTATAAAACAAGTAATTTATACGACCTCGCTGAAATTCGGATAAGTGAATACTCCTTAGGTTCGTGGCTTACTTCACTACTTTTGAATGTATTCTGAAATATGAAATGTATTTAAATATAACATTATAACCAACTCTAAATAACATTACGTATGAAATAAGAGCAGAAATGCATTTTGTCGGTGTCTATTTAAATCTGTACGTTTGTATGCACTACTTGTGGGCCCAAATAAGCTACAAGAGTTCTAGGGCAACCGGCACAGAGATCAAGATTTTAATTTACGGTACATTTATGTATAGAAACCAGCATAAGGCTGCTCATACCTAATAAGTAACAATAGCTGAAAAAGTCGCTCAAAATTACAAACTAGGGTTACGCACATGATACGAGTAAGTAATTGTAGAAAAACTACCTACACACACATATATAAGAATACAGATTAGCATAGGTCGGACACACAGAATATTGTATATTTCCTCAATGCGGTGAGAAGTAACAGACCTCAAGATTAACCTTAAATGATTTATGTGAACATTTCGACGTATCTTCGAGATAATGGTGTTCCAAAATTTAGCGCCTGCCAAAGGAATGTAATGATGAGACTTGGCGCATAAGTAATAATGAAGTGCTTTTTTTATCACTCTTCCTGGTAACGCGATCATGAGGACATGATTGGGTAGAAATTTTCTCAGGGAGACTTTGGTGGATGCTCGTTCGCATGATTCTCAACAAAAAGTTTCCTAGTAAAAATTGATAAAGGTCAGGCGTACACAAAACAACGAAGAAAATGAGTTTTCAGAAACAAATACATTCCAGCATGAGAGAATCAAGAATGTTTATCTCCACAACAGCGACACATGTTCCCTCAAAAACTTTTTCAGCACTCAGCGCAATAGTCCCTCGTTTAGTTATTATGTGCGCACGTAAGGCGCTGTGTAATTTTGGTGTCCTAATGTAACGCTGATTTATATGCTCCATAAACCATGAAAAATTTCAGAATTTGTCCGTTAGCCTGAAGCCAACGTTGAGCCCCTCAACAAAAAGCGCTAAGCTGTTCACTGATTCGTTTTCGACCTGGTGTCTCTTTATTTATTTATTTACTTGTTTATTTAAATAAATCTTGGAATTTTCAACCAAGATTAAAAGCTTGAAAAAATAGGAGGAGGTTGGTTTGCACTAGCTCTCTCTACAATAGCCTTTTAAATCTCGTTTACATCCCTTTTGATCTCCATCTGTCGCACACCAAACAAATTTATTTCAGATAACCAAGACGTCATTTTCATTCAGGTTGGCGAATGCTGCGATTTTTAGCGACTTCCAAAATTAAATTTCCTGCACGTCTTAACCCATTGAGTCCCACGCACGGGCACCTCAGCTCAGTTTCAGCTCAGTTCCTACTTCGTACGTTAACTTGCTAAATTGTGAACAATTTGAAAAGCCATTTATATGCTCAGGACTCGGATGATAATGCGGTTTTTGACCCACCGATCAACCACATAAACAAACTAGTTACGAAATCTCTTTAATTGAAAAGTTTATAATCTGAAATGCACGTGTCATAAAAGTCATTTTCATGTCATTGTTTGCAATGACACACCTAATATGGTACGTCTTTGCTCATTTTAAAGCTCCCTCGTTAACCCTCAACCAAACCTTAAGTCATATTTATATGTATATCATATCTGATAAAGAAAATTAAAAACGAAGTATAAAATTTGTAAACTCATTTTGA
>VOMN01057287.1:0-44652 GCA_014899125.1 Orchestia grillus | reverse complement strand
CCAATGCAACTCAAAGTTTCTGAAAAAGTGTTCCCCAGTGAATTATTAACCACGAGGATTCTGGAAAAAAACGTTAAACCTTCTGGTAAAATGATTAAATTTATCGCTTGCAAATTGAGTCCAGAACTTATCAGTGTACGTTACAGGTGAATCATGGCAGCTAATTGTCAATTTGACTCCCTCGAGCTCAAGGTTCTCGTGCTTTGGTAAATGCTTATCAGGTTCGGAGTTGTTCGGTCAGGGTTCACAGAGATTTTATTAGTATTTCAGTGCTCTTATGCATACATACAGGTTAGGCCATGGGTTCCAATTCATCGGAAAACGTATAATGCTTATTTATTTAGGTTTCAGATCCTTTAGAAGACGCGTTTAAGAAAAGAGAGTTACGAATCAAGTAAAGTTACACTCATAAATTTTGCGTAAAGATATGTATAGGTTATTCAATTTAATTTTGATGCGACGCATAAATAATCTCAAGAAACTTATCACTCTCTCCGTAACAAGCCTAACTTCAACTGTGGTGTGAGTTCAGCAACTGGACTAAACATGTAAATAGGCATTTTCTAAAAACTCATATCATGCAAAGTAAACTAAATAAATTAAAATGGCTGCCCAACATGAATTGTCTACTTTTTCAGTGCATGGAGATTTATGTCCCGTACTGTAAACATTCCATTTTCATAAATTGAACTGTCATGATTTTGGAACTAATTTGTTCAAGTTGGTAGCATTTTTTGAAGTCCTGAAATGGCGCATTGACCATTTGGAAAATTTTATTAAAAAAATAAAATAGGGTTACTCGCTATATAGCAACAACGGATGAAAATTGTAAATTTGTTTTCTGGCGAAACATTTTATTTATAGAAATTGTTACGGGCTTGCTGATTTAGCTAATGATCACGAAAAAGATTTATTTCTGAGACTACAGCATACATTTATCACGTAAAACAAATCCTCGAGAGCGACCCATTAATCAGGCGATGGTCAGGAAGTCAGGACGGGGGGACGTGTTGACTTTCAGTTCTCAGAGGAGCTGGTGGCTGGTCGGCGTCGCGTTCCGCAATCCGGTGTTTACCTCGCGCTGGAGACGGGCCAACTTGCGGGCGGTGGCGATCGCTCTGGGGCGGTGGCTCTCAAACTAATAATACGCCTGCTCTACTAAGAGAATTTTACTGTATCTTCACACCCTCTGGAAATTAATAACTATCAATAAATAAAGGGGATGAATTGGTACTTTTACCCATCAAAGAAAATATTATGTTTGATTATACAAGTTTTTAAACACTTCTTGCACCCTTGAAATGCCATCACGCTTTCCCAGGGTATACAAGAACCCGTGCTTGGGGAGCTCTGCATTACGGTAAGTTGGAGAGCTCTGCACTACGGTAAGTTGGGGAGCTCTGCACTACAGTAAGTTGGGGAGCTCTGCATTACGGTAAGTTGGGGAGCTCTGCACTACGGTAAGTTGGGAGCTCTGCACTACAGTAAGTTGGGGAGCTCAGCACTACGGTAAGTTGGGGAGCTCTGCACTACGGTAAGTTGGAGAGCTCTGCACTACGGTAAGTTGAGGAGCTCTGCACTACGGTAAGTTGGGGAGCTCTGCACTACGGTAAGTTGGGGAGCTGTGCACTACGGTAAGTTGGGGAGCTCTGCATTATGGTAAGTTGGAGAGCTCTGCATTACTCGGCTGCTCAGCGCTGACCGAGGAGAGGCACTATCCTGAGAACTCGATGCAGAGCGCTAGAGGGGCTGACTAAACAACACGATAGGAACTGGAAACACTAGACAACGGAAGTCGAGTGCTGACCTGAATGCTAAAAACAGATTTCTGAAAATTTTGTGGATGATAGATTTCAAGTTTGACTCCCAGGTTTGGATAAGTGCGGTAAAGCTCACTGATTTCTTTCAATTCATTAAAAGCATCGCCTAAGGGAAGAGTAGCTGATTGTTTTTGAACGTTCTACTACGACTCACCAAAATTTTCACGCTTGCTCTGTAATGGCTGCGCATTGCTGCTCTCGGCGAAACAGACCTCACAGGGAGCTCTCCATCGCCGGTGAAATATCTCAGAGAAGTGATCCGTGAAGCTCCTTCCGGAGTCTGTGAAATATTCCTGGCAGCAGAGGCAGGGCAAGCGCTGCTGCTATGCTATCATTAGCTGTTGGTATGCCTTCTGGGAACGTTACTGTAATTTTATTGTCGGAGCGAGCGGATGAGCAACAGCTAACGCAACACTCGTGAAATGATCACGTCGTTCTTTACTGCCAATTTTCTGGAGAGAAAAACTACGATGTTTTGAACGGAATAAAATTTCTTGCAACGATGTGTATTTACTTCCTATTAAAATGTGATATCGGCTTCCTGCATTGTGTGCGCAAATTCTGGGTTACTTTGATAATTCTTAGTTCAAACACGTATTAGTTTCATAGATCACATAAAACGAACAACTTTATTTGAAAATAACTTATGGAAGTCGTACTATGCTTAAAATATGCTAATTTAGTTTCAATCTGGCAAAGGACTGTAACTTGATTTGACTCAATCGCCCACAGTGGCTCATGCAATTCGTTTAGCTCAAAAAATAAATTCCAATACAGGACGTCGCCAGATGTGTCCCAAACACAACGTAAGGGCAGGTGTAGCGACTGAATATCCGAGTAATTTAAAAATGCTAACGTTAGTTCTGAGATAAACTGTTTTCCGAGTCGCGATAAATCATTGACAGTTTGTTGACGAGGCCAGTCTTCCCAAAAAAAACATTACTGTAAAGCCAGGCAGAGTATTTTGGATGACTGGCTGCCCTGCACAATGCTCTGCTAATGATCGTCCTTCCACATACATTGCACGCTTGTCCAATGTTTCCAATACGACCTTTGCGTGATGTCTGGTCGTCTTGAGTTGAGTTACGACTGTGGAAGTCACGAAAATGTAAAAACTACTATCGGACCAATAACCTATTTCATGTTTTCCGGTGCTTCTTTGATATCACTCTTTACTTGCGATTCTGAAAAGTCTAAGAACTCGTAAGGAATGGATTTCTCAATCAGTGATGACTCAAACTTTATTACTAATATTTCGCTCCTTCGTTTAGTTCTATAAAATAATCAAAACACTCTTTAGACAGCTTTGGCTAACCTCATGGAACTGGGCTTTCAAAACCTAATTTTCCTGTCGACAAAGTTGATGAAATTTCAGAGTTCTGGTAAATTTTCGATTACGAAGACTCTGCTCGTGAGCCAAGGCGCAAATTTGAATATTCATTAGTGATGAGATGCGAAAAATCAATTTCTGTAGGTTATTCTTTGCAAGGTAATTTCTCTTCGAAAGATGAGCAATGGACAGTGAGAGGTGCATGACCTCTGACAACTTTGGCAGAATTTACGAAATAAATTTCACAAAACACTGACGAAATTTGTGATTCCAGAAATATTAAAAACAACCCGTAAAATTCTTAATTGCGTACGTTGCCAGCAGGAGCAAAACGCACTATACTGAGTATTTACTTACTCTAGCCAAAGAGCTGTATTATTCACTTAGATGTGTACAGGATCAGTATAGCAAATACGTATTCATCTCGGTACCTTTCAGTAGAGAGCCACGGTATCATTACGGTTTATTGGTAGCAAATGTTGTGAAAAATTGACTGCCACTTCTTCTACGCAGGCTTGAAGCAAATTAAGTAACAAACTATATGAATGGTACGGAATTAGCAATGAAATAGAATGTACACGGGACTGCCATTGCTGCGGCAGTACTCGTATGTGAGCATCACTGGTTCCTAAGTAAGCGCACGTGCTCTGACTTGATGTATGCGAGAGCGTGAAGGAAGACTTAAAGTGCTTGATGACTAGATCAACCAATTCTTATTGGAAACTAGAACCCAACCGATATTTCGCTAGATTTTCAATGCACAGTACATATGCATGTTGAAAATATCCAATATTTACGTGAAGCAAACTTCAAGCTGAACGTGAGTTAGGACTCACCAATTGGAATTATCTGAAGTTACTAGAGTATTTAGTAAGCAAATTGAAGGAATGAGTTCAATTATTCAATTTATATGCTACACTTGTTCCGGTCGCTAAAGTCACATTTCGTTTCTGACGTTCTCTATGTTCTCCCACTCAAACAAAGTTGTTGATGTCTTCGACGGCCCTCATGAATTGCCTTTCATCACAAATCACTCGTAACAGGTTCGTAATATTGGTATAGACTGCTGTTACGTGTGTCTGAGTTTAAAAGACGTGCAAGGCGCTAGAGAACAGTCGAACTATAGGTACATTTTTCTTAGCAGGGGATAAAAGATGCAATCCTACTTCATGACAACGCTGAACAAAAGATGTTTTTTTGGTAAGGGCCTTAAGTTGACAGAGGGCAAGAATTTTCATGTTCATGTCGCATTACGCTGATGAGTATGCGAAAGCATAATTTTGAAATTTGTGTTGTTCATAAGCGCAAAAACATTGATGAATGAACAAAAAAAATGGAAATAACTGAAGTAATCATAATATTGCTGAACAACATTAGCGTATATGTGCGTTAGTACAAATATGTTTTCCCAACATTCAAATAATATAGAAATACATTATGCGACAGATTTTTGCATCGTGTGCATATAAAGACTCCTGAAAAAATATAAGTTATTACAAAAACACGAAGAAGAACATGTGTACATCAGAATATTACGGCAGCAGTCGATGCAGAGAGCACATCGAGGTTGCCACCACCACTCGCAGGCCCAGGTCAGAGGGAGTGGAGAAAGTAGGATAGGAAGTGGGGCTTCCGAAGAGAGCATCAGACGTCACAATGCTTCTATCATTGGAGTTTGGGTTCGTTTTGAAGGCTGGAATCCCATCTCGGGTCCAATGCATTCTCAGGACGCCTCGGGGCAGCCACAAGGAGCCTGTATTAAGAGCTGCTCTAGGATCGGTCTCCACGTCCTCGAAAAGGATAGAATATTCCAAATTTCCCCACTAGGCACGGTTTACACATCCTATGAAAAGCAGCTGATAGAATGTTCAGTTGATCTTCGCTTTCTTGGGAGGGCACATATAAACTCGTCGAACTACAGTTACAAGTATTACGTACGCACGTAAATGGGTACAAATTTGTATCCATTCGTGAACTTGTACTAAGCAGTTTTAATGGCTTTGCATTATATGACGACTGTTTTTCGCTCATCACTCCTACTACTTTTAATATTTCTAAAAATAATTATTCGTGGTGCTGGCAGTCAATGTATCATTGCTGCTGAACAACTAGTGATATTCAGTTAAATACCAACCAATTAACATTCACAATGAAAGGTGTGAAGACCAAATGAGATATTTATTTGAAATATATTCAAAAGAAAAGTTAATTCTCTACTTTTCCTTTGTAATGAAGGTAATTTTCATATATTATGCAGCCAATCATATAATTTCCCAAGTATAAAACACAAACAAAAATATCCGGAGAGTAATACCACGCGTATTAAAATTTGCCTGTACAATACAGGGTTAATAACGTTCAAAATCAGGGTTCATTTTTTTATGCTCCGTTTTGTGTATTGGCTCATCGTACTGCCTGAATTGAGTTGGCGAAAATACGAATACCTGACTCGAGAAACTTACGTGCTGCTAAACTATATGATGGTTCTGTCACCACACGATGTGCGAACAAACATTTCGAATGACATCACCCTTGCTTATGCGTTTCTTACTATGTGTACTTAATTAATTTTACCCGATTGCTTTTCACTCATGTACAATGGTTTTAAGGACAAGCCTTAAATACTTGAGTAACAAGCGTCATATGCAGTGAAGTTATGATTTTTACTTTTTGTGTTTTAGAAGCACATGTATTTTTAAAATCCATCGATAGCTGTCATATTGACTTGCATCATAAGAATTTTCCATATCAGTCATTTTTTCATTGGCCTTTGGCGCACTAAGCTCATCATACAAGCTATGGAGAAGATGATATTTATAAGAACGATTGATTGAAAGGTACTTATGAATTTGTTTCCCGCTATAACGCAGTAGTCCATCATTGCTATGGCATTGTAAATGCAATAACATCCTTACGTTACATACATGAAGTAATAACCGTAGGATAACCGGCAAGATGCTGAACTATGGTAAGCTTAACACATACGTCACGGTTGCCGCTGGAAGGCCACAAATTGAGCTGAGTAGTACATTGGAATGCACATATTTTACATCTAATTCAGTAGGTCTACTGGCTGACGGTGGCGCATGTCCTCTGGACATCCCAAAACCCGTCACCGTGCGCCAATTTTAGGGGGTCGTAAAGACTGGGTCAGATCGATCCAGATTTACCAGCATCGTGTAGACCTATCGGGGACCGCGGACTTATAGTAAGGATTTTTAAGGAGACGTAGGAACAGATGATCTAATGTAAAACATGAGAGGTACGTGCGAGTTGGAGTGGTGTTCAACCTGAGAGCCGGTGGACTAGTGTAAAAGTCCTATTGAGAGATGGTGGGCTGATGTGAGAGTTGGTGGGTTCAAGTGAAAGTAAATCGAACTACGAGTTGGATTTGGCTGCTGCCCAAGTCAAAATCTGTGGACCAGCGAGTGCAGCTTCACGAGTGCCTCACGAGTGCCTAGGTGCGCACGGTCATTTCAAAGTTCCGCCCTACTGTAACACAGAAAGTTACGTTCACTTGTTTTGTGAAGTATTAAAGTGCTTAGGGACTTGAACAGTTGTTTCAGTACGCTCGGCATGTCTTTTCCACTAGGAGTCATTTTAAATTTTTAGTAAACGTTATGAGATACATGGACGTGGAAACGTTATGTGGGCTTAATAAATGTGAGGAAATCATGATTCAGTGTGAACACATTTCCTCAAAAATTTCCACACTTGAAACTTTTGTGGATTCATATTCCTCCAAACTTGTTGAGTGGCTGCTTCTGCACTCTTCGTATTTTAATTTCAGGTGCACACCAACAGACGAATTATTCCGTTGCAATTTATCGTTTAATCATTTTAGTTTAATAATTTTAATTTCCTGTGCGCGGAAGAAAATGTATCATCGTTGTTGGATTTTTTAAATTTGTCCTGCGAGTGGAACAATTCTGAGCGTCGAGCTTCTTCTGTGAGACGAAAGTTAAACGGAGCTCACTGAACTCACAGTTCCATTGACTGAGCTGAAAGAAGTTTTATTTAAAATTCATCCAACCCCTGCGTGGAAAGTTTCACCACAGCTTTTAGTTCTACCGGAGTCACTCGAGAGATGGAAGCGCAGAGACTGAATAATTCTAAGAATTCGTGGACAGGAACAACACAGATTCGACTAACTTCATCAGCATTAGTAGATGAAAGACCGCACGAGTAATGCGCATAATTTTTCCCGTGATCGACATCTGGCACTCGTGTATTCAGCAATAATGTCTCTTGGATGTAAGTCGATGTCTCTCAAGGAATTACGGCTCCTCCACACCGAGCAAATGACTTGAAGAACTCGAGCGAAGAATCTTAGCGAGTGTCCCTTGTTTTTACGAGCACCAGCGCGACTCAGAGTGGCTCGTTGGTGTTAAACTTCTCGAAAAGTTTGCCATTAAGCGAATTAGTTTCGTTTTTCTCGACGCTCTGTCAAATGAGAGGGAAAAATTGTTCGCACTTCCTCCAGACGCAAAACATCCTCGAGCGTCGGCAGCTCAAGACTGCGATGCCATCTCGACGACTGAGAAGGCAAGTCTTCTCGCACATTTTGTCTGATAAAAGGAGTTGGATGTGCCCAACAATACACTCTTGTGATACTTTGAATGTAGACATCGGCCCTAAGACGGTAAATAAGTACACACATTCTCCTCTGTCCTGACTGGCTACCTCGCTCATCACTTCTTTAGGCCTGGGACTTAATACGCTTCAAATGACACATGTATTGGCAGGTTACATGACGTGTATTTTTGAACTGTGGATTTATTACTCGAAGAGAGAAAGTGTGTTTTGATACGTAAAGAATTGTTCAGAAACAAAATTTGATACTTACATGATATTTCCTTCAATGTTAAATTCGAGTTGCTATAGCAAGCAGGAAACGTCCCATTGGAAAATATCTTAATCCTATGATCCAGGATCACAAGGGCTCAATTTTGATTAGGCTATTTTTTGCTGAATGTTTTCTATTGATATTTGAATTTCTCATACATTACAGAGACTCCACATCATGGCTCGTCCTGAGGAGGCGGTGTAGAAGAATTACTCAAAAGTATATCCCTGCTTTTACACTTCCCCCAATTGTTGAAATGGCCTATTACCTGAAAAAAATTCTCAAATGAGACATCTTAGGTTACCACGTGCTCGGGAAAAAAGTGCTAGATGTTTGAAAATCCTCTAGGTCAATCCGTTCCCAATTAATAATAGGAATTTTTATTCTACAGAATATAACTTTATTGGGCCATTGTGGAAACACTTAAAAAAATGTGAACTTAATTTACTCAACTCCGCATCTTCTTCTGAATCGACTCATAAAAATAATCAGGAAAGATAGGTGTATACTGACATACATATACCCTCCCCTCACCTCACGAAGGTTGTTGCAGGGATCTATGCAGGTTGCTGCAGGGATCTATCCAGGTTGCTGAAGGGATCTGTGCAGGTTGCTGCAGGGATCTAAGCAGGTTGCTGCAGGGATCTATCCAGGTTGCTGCAGGGATCTATCCAGGTTGTTGCAGGGATCTGTACAGGTTGCTGCAGGGATCTACGCAGGCTGCTGCAGGGATCTATAGAGGTTGCTGCAGTGATCTATGCAGGTTGCTGCACTTTCTTGAGATCTAAATATGTCTTCCGGGCGTTTCGAACGTAGTATAGTTCAATGAGAATGTGGACATACCATTTATTATATACTTTTCAAATATATTCACGCAGCGGTTAGAACGTGAATCTCGTTTTAGCAGAACGAAGCCCATTTTTTTCAGAAAGAGTTAAAGGTTTCTAGACATGAGAGAATACAATATTAACGCAGACTATTAACATTTTGAACAGCTTACAGACTAGTACAGGTTGGTACTAGTACTAGCCTACATGCTTCATAAAATGGAAAGTACTGTTCCTATGAACAGATATAGGAGGTAACTGAAAAACTTCGCTAGGGTAGTCAACCCTGGTCTCGTCCAGTTAGGTATTACGAGTAAATGCAGGAAAAAATATAGATATTTCAAGTTTTGCTCTTTCTCTCCCTATTTTGATTTGATCATTTGAAAACTTTCTGGGGATCACAAATGACATCATTAATATATGTACATGTACTAGGGCTGCTCAGCGTCTTTGATTTAACGCTGCAAGATGGAAAGCAGCCGATGTTAAAAATGAAAATCATTCACTTGATAGCAATGAGAATTAAAGTAGACTTGAAAGGCATGTAACACATGAAGTTTAGTAGAATTGCACGTGGCCATAATCGTAACAAAATGAATACAATTAGAACAATCTACCATTAAAAGAAGCTGAAAAGCCCTATAGACTATAGTGGTGCAGCGTCAACATCCACGAATTGAGCAGAGTTGCGCTTATTTCTAATGAGCAACAGATGCTAATTCTGCCTAATAAGACATTAGTGGCACGTGCAGAGCGCAGTAATTAGCAGCGCTCAAAAGAGCAGAGCCTCTCACGGACCGAGGTTCTTTGGGCAGCGGTCGAGGGCTGCCGAGCCCGCCGAATTATCTGCATTCACGAGGTACGATCCGCGGCTTAAAATTTCTCTCCGTCAGCATAGCAATTAGAGACTTAGGCGAAAATCTCTCGGCATTTTCAGAGTTTATTTTGGTCGCCGACTGCAGAAAAAACGACAGAGTTGTCAGTGCCGTGTTTCTGCCTGAAGGACAGAACTCTTTTGTCTCGTCGCTCATGGAAGAAAACACAGACTTTTTCTTATTGTTTGATTTTTAGGAAGCAGTTTCTGACATAGACACGACTCAAAGCTGGAAATTATTCGTCAGTTTATTTACAAGAAGCTACTTCAACTTTAAACTCAGACTAAGTTAAACGGCATTTATTTCTCTATAATGAACAAAAGGCGTGCACAGACTTACGAAATTTAAAAACAATTTCATAAGTCATTCCGAACGAGTCATATATACATATTGATTTTGTTTATTTAATACTACTCATACAAGTTTGTTCCGAATTTAGATGAACTGAATAACTCGGGCAGATTAATCGAGCTGTAGACTAGGCAATAAAAAATATTAAACTACTTTTTCTAGATTAATTCATCCTGAAACGATCAAAAAACCACATACATAAACTTAACATATATTTAAAACCCGAAAACGTTCATTGTGAACTTTTTCATAAAAAGCTTCAGAAAAGAGAATCAAACTCTAGACAAATTCCGAAGATGAATCGTAGAACTGGAGCTTCTAACTAAATAAATGTTGGTCTTTTCAAGGCACCGAATATCGTCGCCTGGCTATTTGGAAAAAAATGAAATGATTCCGACTTTTCAAATTTTTGCGGGCACCGAAAAAGAAACGGATCACTTTTAGAGCTAGAGTATTTACATTGGAAACAAATACAGAATGTTTTCCTTCAGCATATATCTAACGTCAATTTTACACGTACAAAAAGAAAGGCATCTTAGTAAACGATTGTTTCCACGGTTTACTTCACTCATCACGTTTAGACTAAAGATGACATCAGTCAATTTGATACTCAACTATTACTGCTTCTGTGGAAATGAATTCTACTGATTTTCATTTTCACACAGCCTGCAATTAATAATAACAATTATTAGGTAATTCCGTTCGGGAAACTCAATTTTTTTGAGCCCGTTGTTCTTATTCTTTGGTAAATTCATACTCTTTTTTCCACCCAAACATCGAGTTCGGGTGACACTCCGGCATTTTCTTCATCTCAAATTTGAAGAGGCAAATGGGAGCAAATGCGATTGCTTAAAACATTGATTATTCTCTTGAGAATTTCCACTTCAATCTGTGCTATTCTGTCAGGTCAATTAGAACGAGAGGAGCAAAAACTTCCCACCATCACAATTGCTGCTGAAGTCGAGCGCTACTTTAGTTTCTTTCTATGTAACATCTGACCGTTTCCTGTCAAGTCGAATTATTGATCGATTCTTCATGTGTCTCATTAACGATCAATGACTGTCGTCAGCTGAATCATAAACAAAATTAAGTAAATCGATAGAACACGGAACTAAGAATCCTACTCAAATGATGCAGTAGGACACGAAACTCAAAAAAATTCAGCAGCCTTCCAAAATAACTCACGTACTCTTTGAATTAATTAAACTTGATAAATAACATACACATCTTGTTCCCATCCAAAATATACCCATGAATTGTCAACAAATTAAAATTTGTAATCGTATCCTGTTTTCCTTAATCCTTTACCGCGTCTCAGGATAATTATGGTCGGGTTGATCCAGCGCAGGTGTGACGTCGGGGCAGATGTTTCACTCACCGGCCCCAGGAAGGCTAAAAATCCCGTCTCTGGGTCCTACTCATTAGCTTGCAGGAAATGAGCAACTAACTGAACCATCCTCCCTTCATATCCATTTCAATGTTCAATTACTGTGATTTTCCCATTTGGCAGACCATGGTTACCTCTTGTAATTTTCACTTTTTATCCTTTTTCAGGATATCACAAATAGTTTTCACAAACTCCTATAATGCCTTTTTAGAATATGATTAAAAAGTTAACAGTCATATAAGGCAAATTTGAATTGACAATCAGAAAATATTGTGCAAAAAGTAAAGCGAGCCGGATTTCCTCGCATCAAATACAATGAGCCTCCGACTTACGACTGCGTTTGGTTCGAGCACGTTTTCCAGTTCGATGTACTTTAGTTGTAAGTCCTTCAGATTCTTGGTGTAGACAAGACGGTCATAAAGTCACTCAGTTTTAAGCCACACACGTCGAAAGTCGACGACAAGCCGTAGTAACATTTTAATATTCAAATAAGTAACGCTCATTCAAATTGGTGAATTACAAGAAACTCGCACTTTGCTGCGGTGATCACAGCTTGGCAGAGCAACGTTTGCCACGCAGCATCCACCGTGCTACAGTTAGAGGTGAGCGCTAACGGGGACATTAGTTGGCAGCTTTGCTCCACATCACAGACTTCTTTTGGAAGCGAAATAAGTAGTAATTTCTATTTAATAACAAATGCTTCGAGGACTAAGATGATATTTTTATAGGTCATTTCGAATATCAAATTCATCAACATGAACATATAAAATAAATCAGCGGGCACCGGAGAACATGTTTACCAAACTACTAATTCTACATACTCAAAAGCTGTTCCGCAGTATAAATATTGCTAATTTTAATTACGCATACGTAAGTCCACAATATGTTTCCTGCTACATAAAAGAGCAGTATTGTCGTGAAAAAGTTGCCTTTTCGAGGAAAAAGATCCTTCTCTCCTAGTCTACATCCTCCCCACTGAACATGAAGGCAGGGATCTTGTCCAGCTCAACTAAATACAGTACAGAGCCATAAATGCTCAATAAAATTGTTAATATATCCTAAAGTGGCGGTATAAGTTCTACCGCACCCCGGAATGCTCGGGGTCAAACATGCTGTGGAGGTGCTGGCTGATAAGCGATGATTTCCGGACGATGTCCAGCGGGCAAGGTTCCTGCACGGACAAACGGATCTAATCTTTCATTGAGCGCTTCAAAGCTGTCATGTTTGAAGGCACAAGTGGAATTCATTTCATACAATTGTATGTTATGAGCTGCATACTAAGGAGGCATGAACACCTCATGATTTCTTTTGAATTGACAGCTAAATTTGTCGTAGAAAAGGAAAAAAATTAAATGATGAAAATTAGCGAAGCGTCGTGCAAAATAATAAAGAATTTCTGGTATAAAATGAGAAGGGAAACTTTTATTTATATCTCTGTGCATAAAGTATAATTTTTCAAACACGGTAGAGTAGGATAATGTGTATTTTCTTAACGTACACTACAACTTAGTCACTTGTGGTTAGTCTCTAACATAGATTACCTCTACAAATTCAGTCGCACCATTTCGGCAGTCATTATCCATTCTTAAATTCCTATTCTATTCTAGGTTGAACGATAATAGCCCACTGAAAAAAATCGGCTTACCCCGCTGTAGGGGGCGGGCTGGGGAGGTGGCGCGGCCAGGTACGTGGCCCCCGCCACACACTGCTCGCACTGGCGCCGCAGCGCAGGTCTCCGCCTGGAGCCGCGGCAGCGCACGGCGAAGCAGAGCTCCTCGCCCATCTCCGAGCACAGCGATTGCTGAGTCCAAACAATGAGTGTAGGTTTGGGGCGTCCGAACGGAGCACGTGTGGGTCGAAAGTTGGGTCAGAAGTCACGAAAAACGTGTCAAAAGTCGGATGTGTTGAACGTGTTCATTGTTAAGTTAGTAGTACTCTTACTTAAAAGTTATGATTCTTAGTATCTCAGAGCTGAATGAGGCCTATGAACGCGAGAAATGGTTGCCTTAAGTAACGCTCGAGAGCCAGCACAACTGTTAATCGTTATAATTTTTCTAGTATAATTAGATCTGAGCACAAATCGTGAACAATTGTTTTGAGCCCGAATAGGTCAAACATGATAGACCGTCACAAAGATATAGAGCCATTCAGAAAGCCCCAATTCCTTCTTCTTTCTACAGTAGAAAATTGCTATAACACATCAAATCACGGTAAAAATTTCGCTAATTAAAAACAGTAAAATAAAATAAGCGTCATAAAATGTTAATTCTGCTTACAAAGGCCGATTGCTGAACTCACAAAAAAAAATTGCATAAATGCTCTTTTACAGTTTTAATACATCCGTAATTAGTAGCTCATTTGAAATTTCTGAGCGCGCGTAACATGGAAAGAGAATAAATATAAAATATTGACAGGAGGGTCTCAGCTAGGAGGGGGAGCACGTCAGCTTTAGCGCAGGATTGCAGCCATCGCACGCATGAATTAGAAATGGCCCCCTGTGTTATTTGGCATAATAATGTCATATAAAATTTTCGATATTGGTCCTAAAAGTTAATACCACGTTTTAAGTGTTCAAGGATGTGAAAATAAATTACTACACTCAGAACGAGCAGAAATGAATTAATCCATTCTGCCCCAAAACGTGTCTAGCCGACGTGAAATTTTTTTTTACATTTGAACGGACGATAAGCGCTTCATTCAAGTCAACTCGATGTAAATACAACCGGGTGGTCGTCTGAAGCATGTTCTCAAGCGTGTAGTGCGTCGCTCATTTAAAGATGAACCGTTCATTTGTTCTCAAATGAATTGAATTAATAATATTCCATAAAAAATTTTGATTGATACTTCACATGCACAGCTTTTCCCTAACGAACGACATCATTGTTTATGAAGTTTAAAACGCTAATAAACTGCTACAACAGCAGAGACATTGCGGCGTATGCATAAGTTCACAACAAAAATGATTAGCGTACCATGCTATTAGAATTAAAAGAGCGTTTTACCGTTAAACAACGTTACAAAATTAAATATAAATTGAAAATACTCGAGTACTAAAGTATAAATTAGCGTCGAACGTCTACCAACGTCGTCGTCTTAAAATCTCCAATGATTACCGGAGTAACATATCAAAATGTAAAAAATTCAGCGCATAATTAATAAAAAGAATTCAAAGTTACTACTTATATTTAGTGTGATCATTCGTTATAATCCGACAGCAACACTGTTTTTCACTTGCAAATTTAAATTCGAACAAACCATGTTCTGGGAATGATTGAAACATGTATAAAGTCTTACTGAACATAATTCCAGCAAACGCTAGGAAAGGTACATAAGTAGAATATATTGTTACAAATAGTTCAAATATTCCCTCGAAATTTCATAAATAGGCAAAGAAATTTTAAAATTAGTTCAATAAACTTCCAGAATAGCACAAATCAGTACAAAAAGTCGTGGAAGAAAATTTGAACAAACCTTTTTCTTGAAATGACAAGAACAAACACAAACACAAAGTGTATTCTTGCCTGTACAGTCGAAAACAATTTCAACAAGCACTAGGAAAAACTCAAAAGTGTAAAATTTGAAGGAAAATAAATTAGAGAAGCCATGTGACCCAGCGGGAGCCAGGGCCGCAGCACAGGCACCTACCCTGTCGATCTGTGCGTTGCGCTTGGCGTTCCAGCAGAACTCGAGGATGGCGATGAGGACAGCGAAGGCGAGGCCGCACAGCAGCACCACGAACACGCCCCCTGAGGCACAACCCATGTTCGTGTACGGCCAAAAATTCTTAGCATTTTGCTCAGGTGTGTTGTAACGATTTGCTTTGGTGAATGGTTGATGTATTTTTAAAGCAAAATGTACCCCACCTCGAGGACAACTTTTTCAATCGCTTGAGTTAAATTTATTTCCTTATCGTCAATTTTTTTTTTAGAATTAAAGTTTATCTTGAATCTTTACATCATGATGGCAGTATTACACGTTTTTGTCTGTCAGAGAAACAAAAAATAGAGCGTTTAATGCCATTGCTCTTAAAGATTCAGGAAGGGGGACACCTAAAGGGGGACACCTAAAGGAGGACCCCTAACAGTGGGAATACTAGTCCCCATAGCATATAATAGACGAATCTAATTAGCCTAACCATATTGCCTATGGCCTATCCTATGTCCCCTCAGAAGAGGTTTACTGTAATTGTTCATCGACACTGAAAAGAAGAACAAATTATTCGCCCTAGTTTTTTTTCCTGCACCTTTAAGGAAACGATGAATTGCTTCATGACGCTCATAAAACGCTCAATATAACAAATATGTGTATCAAAACTCTTTTCTTGGTTCCCTCCGATTTTTATGTCGTCAGATGTAAGAAGAATTTTGCCCTAAAATGTTCTCAAATATTTTTACTATTCAAAAATTAGTAAAGAACGTCCTTGCAACTACCACGTTATTTTTCTAAAGATTACATTAGCTGCAAAACATTCATTCCATCGTAATGTTATCTCAGTAAATGTTTTGACATTATTACGTCACTCAGCTATATGGTCATGAATTACTTCTTTGTTTCAATCCATAATTTTATACCAAGGTTAGATGTGTTCAACGTTTAATATTAACGAAGAAAACAAATAGTTCAAATGTTAAAATAAAGTAGCTACCGAGTGCCTGTTATTTTCATGTATCACTCTATATCCTTTACATCTTGGAAGTTGCTTAGACGAATTAGAAGCTCGACACCGGACAAATTCTCCAGCTTGAGTAGAAAGGAATCGATAACAATTGTTGGGGTCGATATTTTATGCTGAAACATCTTTTTCGGAAAACTTTCAAGACTTAAAAACGTATAGAATAGCTTTCAGTGAATTCTAGGAACACCTGAATGCTTAGTTTTAAAATATCAATATTTATAATTACTTTACACTGATTCCCTGCTGGGTTTTTGAAAAACCCCTTCGAATTTCTCTGCTTCAATCAATTAGGTTTCTCATCTAGCACTAGACGTATGCAAAATATCACTTGAATTCCTTTAAAACTACAATATTTGATGAAACTGAAATATTATGCTAGAGCTCGCATTATGGCAGCCCAATTCAGACTTCACTTGAATTCAGCCTCCCAAACTCAGCAAAGATCTTGCCTCCGCCCGCCATACAAGTTTTTACGACTCTAATTCCCCATCTCTGGTCTGGAAACTTCCTCCATCGACGACCTCGTCGAATGCATTTTTGGAAACACAATGAAATTCTTTGAGCATATTCAGAAATTCACTGGGAAAAATTCTGGCAAAAAAGTGGTTCTTCTTCAGTAATTTGGTGCAAATTATTAGCTCCTGCATTTAAATTAGAAAATGTTATTAGAGTTTGCAAAACTAGGCTAAGACTATACTGGACGGATTGTTCACCATCCATGTACGAATTTCCAGAAATTAGTCATCTTATAGAGTTTGCGTCAACTGATCACTAAGAAAAAACTTTTTACTAGAGGAACTTAAATCTAAGACCTGAAAGTACGACAAAACATCGAGCTTTGACAAAAACAGATTGCCTTAAGCTTTCTGAGCGTTTGGTATACAAATGAAAATAACACGAGATGCTACAAAAAATTCTTGAAAGTGCCAAGTCTTTTAAACGAGGCTTTAAGCCACGATTCATTGATTCAATATTATTTACAACGAACAGCTCTAAAATTCCAAAAATAAGCATGAAGAATAAGAACCAGTTTTTTTATCAGTATTCAAGATTTATTACTAAAAACGTGTCAAGAAAAATCGTGCATAATTGCGGTCTGTGGGTCTCAGCGGCCGTCACTGAGGGGCGCCTCACAGACGTAACACTGGTGCTTGCTGCTCTGCAGCCTGCGTAGCTCGATCTCACGCTCTGCAATTTTCTGTTTCAAAACCTTTTGCTCCCTGCGCTTCTTCGATAATATTTACTTTATGTCTTCCAATTCTTTCACCGCATTTTTGACGCAGAACTTGACATTTAATAAAGTTTCTTAAGCTTGACATTTTTCAGCGTTGATTTTCCTGTATTCGTCTCTCAAACACGTCAGCTTCTCCTCACTTTCACACGCCTCTTGCTCGATTGTCTATCGCTCGGCTTCGGCCTGGGACAGTTTTTGTTTGAGGGCTATCAAATCTTCCTCTTACTTCTGTGCTTCTACATGAAGTTCTTCCAGAGCGTGCTTGGTTCTTCTTACAACTTCTTCGTCATTTTCTAAGTGCGTCTTGAGTTTCTTCACCTGTCTCTCCAAACACAATTTTTTTTCCTCGAGTAGCCTTGCATTAGAAATTTCAATCCGAAACTCGGCTTGAAGCTCTTGCAATGTTTATTTGTCTTGGGCCACTTAACAAGTCAGTTTTTTATTATACTCCTTGGTTTTGTCGAGTTCGTTCTACGCAGTCTCTATTTCGCACTTTGAAGTAGAGCGAAGAGTCTTCTTTCTGTCGTCGATTTCAGACACCTGCAGTTAGAGTTTGTGCAGCTTTTCTTTCATCTCACGTTTCTTTTACAACTCTTTATCGAGAACACAACGCAAATTTTCACATTCATCTTCCTCACATATTCTTTGATTTTTAACAGTTTCAAGTTGCTTCAAAATTCTGGTATAGTCTCGTCTTCTTTTTAGGAACTCGCGATCGACTTCAGACGAATTTTATCTGCAGTCTGAAGTCTCCGACGTGTCATTTTCTTCACTTCGACAACGCGGCATCCTCTTTTTCGGTTTTTATTCAGAGTGAACTAAAAATTCAGGAGTAAAATATTGTAGGCTGAAATTTTTTTGGCAGACATTCTATCTCGACTAAAGGAGCTTGAGATGGTATCCAGGATACTTTTCAGAGACTCATAATTTATTTTTCACGTTTCAATGCTCAGAATTAATAACGTGTTTCAATTCTACGCTATAGCATATTTTTCGTGTTAAATAAATTATATTTGTGGATATCTAAGCACATTTTTATGTCATATTCCTGAAAACAACTTAGTTTACAGCGAAATATTTTGAAGCGAACTACTCTTTAAGAGAAGTCAAGGGTCACCACGTTCGAGCAAAGATCAACATTTTCATTGAACTTGTACATCACAGATAAAAATCTTACTAAGACCTGTGAAGGGGGATAAATTTTACGTCCATCATAACCTTAACATTTACAGAAATCCAAACAGTGATACTTTTTGGCCTCTTTAAATCGACTGAGGTAAAAGAATAAACAAGCTCAAAATAATACGACTTTCACATATCAATCAGTGGAAATCATGCTTATTTAGAAGTAGAAATCCATTAGTTATTGGATTTCAAAGTTTTTTGTATAAGGTTTGATCCCTTTCAATCAGACGATGAATTTCCTCAAAATTTATAGCAAAATTTCGACTATGACCGAAATCCTAATATTTTCACGATAATGCTTTCATATCTGATAACAATTTGATACATTTTGGAGTACAAATCAAAAACTAAAAATGAAGTCAAAGTAGCATTATTATTATAAGCACAACAGACGAAAAGTTGACTTTATCATTAAGAAACAAAAACAGGTAATTATTGAAAAATGTAGGGGCAGTTCCTGTTTTTAAAAGTAGACACTTTTCAAACGCTATTGTATGTAGGTATCGTGTACAAATTGACGCTGGTATTATTTGATATTTGAAACGAAATACATTTGATAAATGCATACATAGGGTTATTTAGAAAACTTACTATTCGTCTGATTTTAGATCTATGTTATATTCGTAGAGCGCTGGCTACTTTATATAGAGTTCATTCGATGTGAAAAGAAATATTATCAATATCTGAACACATACAAAAGGATAAGCTGCAAATGTTTGCGGCAAGATGTGAAGTTCCTATAATTTCCCGGTTTGAGTTATTTTCACTTTCATTGTTTTAACAGTGAAATTAATTTTTTACATAACCCTTCCCAAACAAATTTAATGAACGACACTGAAGTCATAAATTCGTTCTCTCATACAGATCTGTTCATATTAAAACCGATCATTCGCAAGATGAAAGTCTCAAATAGCTTTCAAGTTACAGTAATAATAAAATTCCTTAACTGGCTGATCGTACCCTGACGTGGTTGCTAAACTAATATTCATCAGCGTTGAAACTGAGTTCCGAGATAAAATCGATAATTATTATACTGCTCTAGCCAGCGACGCGAAGCAACATAACGCATTTGCCTAATTAGTGATTATAATTTCATTGCAGGACAGGTCGATAATGTGATGACGAGCCGGGCGTTGACGCTTAGCTCTAACGAGTCAGTAATTCTCCGAGCAATAGCACTGTAGATCAGACGTTACAACGGGTGTAAACTCAATGTAAAATATCAAATGGGGTATTAGAATTTCGAAGGAAAAACTGCCTTTTTCATAGTCAAGTCCTCATAACATGAATGTAGAAAATCGATGAGTAAGCTCTTCATTTTGCAAAGACATCATTTTCGGCTTCTTTTTGCAGAGAAGCCGAATAGTATGACGCCCAATTTAAGTCTCATTAAATGGTTTAAAAAGAAAGAGAATTACAATTAAAACTATCAACTTCATTGTTATTGAGTATCTTCAATACATACACTTCTCTCAAATTCAGTTCAATTTCAACATATTCTAACGTGAGCTTTTTTCACTGACTTCAAAAGAATGAAAAAATTAGTTCCATTCTAATAAATGAAAAACAAATAAAATTCACTCGCCAGAATTGAACAAAAAATTGCAATAACCAAACAACACGAAGCACCTTAATATCGTGTGAGCAGTCCTTTTTTACAGGAACCAAAACCATAACCCTAAATAAACGGATGAATATCTCTATGAAACACTGGAAAGCAATTTTACTTTTTTTATCATTCTTCCTGTAATTGAAACTAGCGAAAAATATGCGGAAATCGCTAGTTAGGAAACACGTCGCCTATTTTTGGATGGCAATTTGGTTTATACTTAAGAACGTAAAATTAATTTCCATGCTCACAGAAACTCAATTAAGCCTATGAGACGAAACTGTCGGAACGCGTTTTTACTCCTCTTTTGAATTAATTAAACAGACACATGACAAACAAAATTATCTCTTCCATCAGAAATAACATAAGGAAGGTTGAGTGACGGTTTTCCAGTCTTACAGCGCCTTATTTTGCAGTACTAAACATGCAGGGAGCCATTTCTGCCAGGAATTTTTTTGGCAGCTCGAGCTTTCTTCAGACTTGTTTGAAAGAATACGTTGGTTCAAGAGACCTATGCATCAACCTCAAAGACAATGTATCAAAATGAGAAAAAGAACATTCAATAAAAATAAAAAGCTGTTGAATTCGTCTTCATACCAAACTCCAACAGCCTGGTATTCTACCGGGACCTGGCCAGCCCGAAGCCCCTTTTTAGCACAACAAAAGCGGAAATCAAACTGTTTAGAACATTCGCGCATTTAGAGCAATAAATGCAACTGATGCTCAGGAACTGCACATAAAAAATTTAAAGACCTAAATAACAATTATTCCGACAAAATTTTAGTTTTTCGTAAGCGTCCGGCCGTTGCAGAGTCGAAATATTACTTTAATGTCAGAAGTTGTCGAGGGACAGTCCTGTGAGCTACGCATTGGAATTACAACCAAGTCGACAAAATATGCTCCGTAATTTTAGAGTTAAACTCTGAAATTACAATCCCTGAATTACAGGGAAACAACATGAGATTGATCGCATGAAACGAAGATAAGAAAGTATGGCCGCGAGATTCTTCGGACTGTATTTCAAGCTCGTCAAAATACTAAACACTGACCAAGTAAAACTACAAAGGATGATAACAGAATAAATTAAAATTATTACCACTGTCTATACTAGGAATTGAGCAACATGACAAACAGAGGAAATGAAACGAAACTGAAATAAAGTGTGAATTATGCAAGCCGAAATTTTCTAAATTCCTTTCGAAGTGGAAAGTTCATCGTCGTTCAAAATAGCCCGCAATCTGAAGATCAGACTTTCAGGAATGCAAATTCACACGACAGTTGAATAGGAAAGAGCATCACACCAGGAATGTGAATGAAGCCAGAACGTGAATGACGGTTGTGTCCGAAATGGGGCAACAGGGAATGAGATTATGTACTTTTCTCAAAAAAGAACAGAAATACGGCACAATTACGTAAGAATATGTGCCAAAATAACAACGATAATTGGAAATGTTTAGTTTTTAAACATGGGATACGAAAGGAATATGAGAACGAAGTGTTATGTTTTTGCCAACGGAGTAATTTAGAGACTAATAGACTCTGTTAACCCCCGCTCAGCTAAATAAAATCGAAGCATACGGCCCCCAAAATAGATATTTTCACGAAAAGTGGGATTACTCTTTTAGGACAATAAGCCCCAGCGGCAAACAGAATGCTGATAGATGCAACAAGTGATTTTCTGTGAATGAAAAATTATAACAAATCATCTTACCTATATTGTCGACACCCAGAGCAGAAGCCTTGCTCTCGCTGTTCTTCTCCTCTCTGTTGCAGGTGTCGCCGCTGTCCTTCCACCAGCGGTTGTACAGCATCTGGATAACGCCTTTCTCCTGCAGCTCCAGGATCGCCAACGAGATCTTATCCCTCCAAGGAGAGCCTGAGATCCAGCGGCCATTTCACTTCTTTGTTTGTGGCTTTAGTGATGTATATTATCTCAAGAGGTTGAATGAAGCCCCACAATGGTGCAGCAAAGCGCTGCTAAATGATGTGCCAAATGGTCCAATGTTCCTCGTACATAGCAATAAGTGCACTGATATGTATAAAATAGTGCAGAACATCATTTTAGCACTCCTATTGATTCCCTAATGGAATTCAAAGAGCGGCGCCACTGCCCGTGAATGTTCATGCTCAAAGCCCTGCTTTTTTGGAGTTACAAAGCTTTTCTCTGTAGAACTAGTGAAGAACAAAAAATTGCATTTTAAAGGATAATTAATGTCACCCATGAAAAATTTACAATTAGGGGGATGATTTCATTCCGTTCATTTTTTGGCATGGCAACTTTATGTTTTTTCAGCAAAATACCATGGAATTCTTAATGAGTTGTTTATTTAACCAACCAACTTGCCTAATTTAGTGAATGGCTTTCCCATTCCATGAAGTAAAGCTTACTGGCGTAATATACTAAACAAGTAATGCAGCTAATAATGAATAATGAACAGGATGCTGTACATTTCCGATTAAATAATGCAAAAAGACTAAGCGTTCCTTGACATCCACACACAACATCCCACGGGGAGGATCAAGGATTGCATCAAGATTAATGCATTTTTGAGTATCTCCCGTTAATGCATTGAGTACATTTTTGGTCGCGTTTGCAAGGAGCATACACGACCATTATTGTGTATCACAATTCAAACTCGTTCGATCTAACCCAAAGACCTTAGATAAACTTTATAATTTTTTACAACAACGAATAAATGACTCTGAATTTATGAAAAATAGAAACATAAATTTTCGTAGTTTGCCCATGGCAAAAAATTGTTCAAAAATGTTGATAAAAAGTTATTGTGCATCATCTCCAGTCGTGTTCATCACGACGCTCCTGCTCTACCAGCCTAATTAAGTGATGGTGCGCTACCCTGGGCACAAAGCTATGATGAAATTATCGTCATCCATGGCAACATTATGATAGTGGGAAAAAAGACAGAAGTTATTATTATGTCGTAATGTGCGTGCACCATTGTTCAAAACTTTACCCAGTGCAATTATGGTATAAATTAGGCAAAAACAAAATTTCATGCTTTTATGACAGTATCAAGAACAACACCAAAAATGTGAACTATGATTCTCAAATTTCGCCCTAATATTTGAATTTATCAGGAATCCTGAAAATTGCAATCTTGAAAATAAAATCGCTTGGTACATAAACGTACCAAACTTAAACTAAACTAAATAAACTTTTTGAAAACTTGAAGAAATAGACTTGAATAGACTTGAAAACTAAATGGACTTTTTTGTATAAAAAATTTATGGATTCGAATTTCTAGGGATGAACAGGTTAAATAATGAGTGATAATCTAGATAATNTTAAAAAGGAATTTTACCACGATAGTCTTGCATAAATAATATATTGTAATACAAAGTCCATCGCAAAAAAATTGTTTCCTATGACATTTTTTGGTTTTTGTCTTTCATACAGCTTCTTAAGCAAGTGTTCGTAATTGTTCGTCCAAAGCTTATAATAAAACGTTAAGCTACATTTTCGTCACAATAGGGATTTCTCGGCTCACCACTTTGAGGTTGAAACAAGTAGTAGCTTGCTTCATAGCTCAATGACAAACTCTGCGTCTTGAAAATTTAAGTTCTAAATTTCATGGGAAATACGAACGAAAAAAATCTTTCTCTAGGCGTGGACATCCACACAGAAAGAAAAACACAACTTAGGGAGTTCGTTCTGGCTAGGGCTGTACTGCAAGAAATCCTTCTATTGTGTGCGTGAGTAAACAAAGTCGCGGTGCCCTGGAAGCAAAGGGCAATCAATCTCACTGCAGCTACGAGGAGCCGCTATAAACCAAGGTCTACTTGAAAGTAAATTCAGAGAAGCCTGGTCATGGCCCTCTACTCGTCAAAGGAAATGCGGAGGCCCGAATATACTTTAGCGACGGTTCTCTTCTGTAATTCATGTGTAAGGAACCTATCATACAACAGGAGTTTACCATCATAAAAACCTAGGCTTGATCAAAAGCTGTCAGGATTAATCATTTGCATTTTTATGCATCTAACTTTGAAGTCAGACAACATCGAGAGAAGTGAATATATTATTTTTGCAGCAAAAATTACACGCAGGATCAAGTGGAATTGGTAATGAGATATTTGATAAGAAGAAAAGATTTTCTGAATTTTTCTTTCGTATTACTATATCCGTCCGAAAATTTCTACATTAAAACCACAAATTATATATATAATTATCAATGAGTTTCATTTCCGAATCATCGTTGTAAATTTCAAATAAAGCATCAATAATAATTACTGCCTATCGCTTATTTACTACAGGTGCCAACCAAGAACCAAGCGCCCTTTTCCAAGTCGACATCCGCTTCACTTCCCTCAATGCGAAGCATCTTCCAGGCATCACAACACGAGCTTCTCAGCACCATCCTCGGAAAAATGAGCTTTTGTGAGCTCCTAAAAGCCTTGCCGTGTTGCGCTGCGCACCCAAAGACGGACAGAGGATCTCTCTAGTCGAGCCTTTAACCGTCGTAATCTCGTCGGAAAGTCCTCTGGTTGCTATTTTTTCAAGAAGCTTCTTTATGGCAATTTTTACCACTGCTTGTATGCAATTCTGCAGAGATTCTAGCCGGAAGTCTGAAAATACTTACTATTCCTGTCGCTTTAGAATGTAGACTCAGTACCATTTTCTTCTTTCCTCAACAAGAATTTAGACAAAGTTAAAGTTTTCACTATAACAGCTGTTATGTCAAAATATATACTCGTATAAAAAAAGAGCATCTAGCATTAGTGCAGAACATGATCGACACAAAAATAAGAGGAGTTTTACATCTAGCAAACAGCAGTTACAGCTAAAATAACAAGACAAAAATACCAACCATTTCTGTCCTGTTATTATCCACAACTTGCGTCTTTTTTGTTCTTCAAACTTCCTTCTTCAAACTTTCTGAACCATTTAGTTCTTTCTTTTCATCTGAAGAGTCCTAGGTGATCCGTGAGAGCGTCGTTCATGAGCATTGCGACGAGATGCGACAAAAGTTCCATCTATGATAGCAACACGGCTACGAGATGACCGCGCTAGAATGACATGGATACTCGAGAGGCTTGACTGTCGAGAAACGAGTCTCACAGCCGACTTTATACAGCGTACGGATTGCTGCGGATGCTATTGTGTTGGCTGTAAAATCGCTCAACGACTGTTTCATGCGATACGAAAGGAGTCATTTGCATTACAGACTTGAATGTTATCTCATTGTCACGCGCATGCCTCAATTGTAAATTAGATTTCCCTTCTCGCTTGGCCTGCAGCATCGTATGATTGCAAAACCTTGCGGTCTAATAAATTTGGAACACATGGCAGTGAAATGAGAGCGAATGTTTAGCTTCAAAAGTTCCAAATGCTTGATGTCATAAGCATAGAAGACGCTGTACTCAATTCTAAGCAAGCCTTGAGTTCTCGATAACCTCCTTCCCTCTGATAAAAGCGAAACACACAGCAAGGTTTCTTATAGTACCATTATTCTAAGGAAGAATAAAAGATTGTAAAAAAACTTAAGTTTGCTGAAAACAATCAACGTTTCTTTTCGAAGATAAAAAAGATAAGATCCAATAAAGGTTTAATTCACTTCATATTAATTTCTGCAACTCACCCATTGGAGTAGCGATGCCGTAGCTCTTGGAGTCGAGCAGGCCGCCGATCTGCGTGAGGTTGCAGTTGCGCTGCACGTAGTAGTCCAGCATCGACGACTCCATGAGGAAGGCGTAGTTGCCCTCCAACACGCGTCTCACGCCCTCATCGTAGCTCCTCACAAACACGGACGGCTTCTTGTTCTCCATGAATCGCCACATTTTCTGGTAGGTTTCGATTTTCGAGTCCTGAGAAAATGTCGTACGAAACGCGATAAAAATTTATTTGCAAGTTCATTGACGCTCGTAATCGTAGAGAGACTGATGTCTCCTGCACCTATAACGAGTTTTTGATATTTAAATAACATATATGCATGCCTTTGATAGCTATATTTAAAAAATTACTCAACTAAAGTTCGTTAATATAACAGGTGTCAAAACAAAGTTGAAGTACTCAAATCCCAAAAATGAAAAAAGTAAACTTTAACCGCGAATGACGACACCGTGGCAAATTCTCCAATATACACCGGTAGTAGAGAAAACCCATATTGCGGGCTTCAATGATATATTTAAAATTTGCAGAGACTAAAAAACTTCCCACTTCCTGTCTGCGAGATTGTCTCACCATGTCCACCAGATATTTGCCTCACTGAGACACCTAAATTACATACCTTAAATGTGAAAGCATTAATTTTTATGCAAAATGTTTTGATAATTACATCAGAGGTACGATACTGTTACAATATTATGTTACGATTTAGTACGACATTTGTCTCGTACTATACTAGCTAGGGTTGTATAAAACGGAAATATTACATGATTAAGGAGCGAAGGAAAAGCATGCATCTACAAGATCTAGAGAATAGCAATTACTAAATTAAAATCCATATATTACGCGGTGGCACGGTGCAGTTTGTGCTAAAATGGGCATTGTATCCTCATAAATGATAATGTCTTCTACTTTTCATATTATTTGAAGATACAAACGGCTTTACGGTGAAAAAAATTGAGGAATGAAAAATAATAGTTGTAAAATATTACAAAGTAATAAACATTTGTTCTATTACTGTATTTATTTATAAAGAACATTCAAGTTATCCGAACAAATTTAGGTTGCAAGAAGCAAAGAGTTTCGAAATAAAAAGAAGGGCGAAAAGAACAAACAGAGCTCAGTCAGCAATCAGGTGTCATGTTGAAGATTGTAAATCATCTTTGAACTCTGAATATTTATGTGTTTTAAATTCCAGCTCCGATTTCTATAGTTTACGCATGTTAGAGTCTTCGATTTTCATCATTTTAACCGCAAGCCCAAACCGCAAGCCCAAACTGAACGATACCAATTATGCATACCCGTTAAAATTGGATGTTCGATAATTTGTTTATTTATTTAAACTTTATATATATACTTTCCTTTTCGTGTATTCAGTATTCAAATATCATCATGAATTTTGCAGTAAACTATATTCTTTTCGTTACAGATATCCATGAAGATGAGTCTCGTGGCTCGAAACGTCTGATTTTTATTACATGTTGAACAGCTATTTTTAATATATTTTTCTCTCGGCACGGCTCTTTTCGTCCTCCTTATTTACGACATTCAAGTTATCCTCGTGCGAGGCAGGGAATAAGCTTTGCGACCAGGAAAATGTCACTTTTCATATCAGAGATACTGGGAATGCTACAAACCATAACGTGATTTAATTGTAAAAAATTTTCTTCTCAATTAGACGGCCCTCTGCAACCATGACGGTGGCCTGTAGACGCTTCATGAAGGGAGACACCCAGGCACCCACTTTTCCCGTAGGCATTAATCGCAAAAACGGTGCACCAATAGTAATTTTGACAATATTATTGGGCATAAAGAATTAATTTCATTGATCACGAGAGCGGTTCTGCATATCTAGAATGTTTGAATCTGTAACACAATTTTATTCTCACCAACACGTACTAAGTCGTTACACTGGCAAGCCTTTAGTGGAAGCTACAGGAAATGGTACCTAATATCATCCTTACGAGAAACAAGCGAGACAGCTGCTAAAAAGACTGGCCGTAAATAGTATTTCTTCAGCCGCTGCCAACAATTTCCCAAACTTTTAAAAAACATCTTATACGAACTGAAAGCATCGCAGACATGGTCGAGATCACAGCGTCGATTTGGAATACTTCAATAAAAACTTTTCTAGCAATATACAAAATTATTTTTTTCATAAGCGCGCAAACAACTCCAAGTTTTCTGGCAATATTTCTTTCTGAAAAGGGTTATCTTTTAACTCAAGGAGATTTTCTAGTGGTGGGAAGAGCGTACATAGAAGTATTTCTATCACCCTGTACGACGCAGTGTCGCTACAGTTGTACCACTTACGAACAGGACATTTATATCACTACCCTGAAGAAAGTCATCGTTGACCCAGAATTAACGAGCCCATACGCAATGTCTGTCTGGGCGGCGAGATCATCCACTTCCTCTGCAGAATGCGACAAGAATACAACTGTGAATAGTTACAAACATCCACTTCCTCTGCAGAACGTGATATGAATACGACTGTGAATAGTTATAAAATGCGCAAGGATTAAAAGAGTGTGGAGAAAAATCAATGCTGTCGAGCCAAAAGTCAGGAGTGCTTTGAAGAAGAGGAGAAGAAAAGTCATCGAACGTTTTAAAAACTTCAGCACTACGAAGGGGACGCATGAAACACGAGTGCCTGCGACTCGTGCTCGGCTGTCAGAGATGAGTGATGAACGTTGTACTCTGTGCCGCTCAAGACCGTTCCAGTCAAATACTCTGCTTAAAAAGTTTCTTCTCAAAATATTTCTCGCGAATTCATGACATCGAGTACTTTTATGTCGGAATTTTTCAAAGACATGAAAGGAAATGAATCAAACTCACCGAATATAAATTCATCTAACAGGGGGAACTCTATCATTCTACACTCGGGTGTCGATGCAGCGGGCCATTTTCACGAGATGCAACGACATTGAACCATTCATGTGATACTATTGACAGTCTCTAGGTGATGCATTCACCAATTGGTTGTGTTTGTACTGATCGATTGCAAGAAAGGAAAATTTAAATATGAAGCAGCGGTGTCGTTGAGAGGCCACAAAAAATTAGACTGATTCAAATAAGAGCAGAGCTCATAAACAATCGCGGACGAACGTAAAAATAACAGTACAAGAACGGCTAAGCTGCAGAAAGATGATAAGAAATGGCACGAGTCATGCAAAGCTTCCAATTTAAGAATAATTATAGGTAATAAAACAAAAGTAAGTCCAACTTATACAAAGTCGTACAATTAAGTACGAGTAAAAACAAATATTTGCGACGCGAAACGCCACTGGAAAAAAATTATTAAAAAAATTAACGAAGAGGTGAAATCAGAAATCAAATTGTGAGCGGATGCACAAGTCGAAGCCTGCATCACAAATAAAAATAACAGTGAATTAATAAATTAATAAACGTCGATGCATCATTCTAAAAATCCTAAGACTACAGCAGGAATAAGAGTGAGGCAGCGCAACACATCAAAACATCAGCAGGTACACGAGTAATGCAGAGCTGCTCATCAAATCATCAGGTGCACAAGCCATCAGCAGAGGCAGAAGTGATGCAAAGTGACAAGTCAAAATATCAACAGGTGCACAAATGATGAAACGTGACACGTCAAAACATCAACAGGTGCAGAAGTGATGCATCGCCACACATCAAAACATCAGGTGCACAAGTGATGCAGCGCCACACATCAAAACATCAGGTGCACAATCATCACCCGGAAGAAGCTCTGAGTGGTGCCGCCGCCCAAAGACCCGTACGCGATCTCCGTTTGGCTGGCCAAGGCTTCCGAGTCCTCTGAAGCGTGAAGCAGGCAGTCACAAATTGTCGTGCACATCGCAAGTTTCCTCTCATGGTAGCATTTTGATCAGCCCGTAATTAGACGAGTATGTTGTAATTAAATTTTCTGCATACATACAATGCTAAAATTAAACTCCTACGTAAGGTTTTTAAATTGTAACTTGATGGAGAAAAGACCTGTGTCCGAACTTCTTCAGGCTTCACCGTCCGACTGTGAATATACTCATCGTGTAGACGCACAGGAAAAATCAGATACATCAACCCAAAATTGATGAAATCATGTTAGAGACTAACCAGTTATAATGATACTGCAATAAGGGCAATTAAGAGCACAACATTTAAACCTACTTATCTATCACAAGTATATAAAGTTCTTGATGTTCCAGGAACACGAGAAGTTGCACAGAGAAGTGTAAGTCCCGCATATGTATTAGCGCATGCAGGTAGCGTAGTCAATAATCATACTTCGAAGCACTGGAACGAGAAAGGATGAATAACGCAATGCATAATTTGAGAAACTGCAGACTTTCATACGCCTTGGGACTAGAGGTACAGCATCCATGTCGATGTCATCGTCGGTAATTTTTAGCGTGTCAGTAGGGCATATCGATATGTGTTGAAATTTAGGTGCCAGTCTGGTATAAATAAGCTTAGGCTATGTTCTCATAATTTTAACTGCATCGATGTGTTAGTATCGGTTATTTTGAAGATAGCGTTGAGTGCAGGCTTAATTAAAATAGAATATCATCTGCATCGATCACGGTATCGAATTTAAAATATCGGTGCACCCTTACTCGAGACGATTTTAGTTCATCTTCAACATAACTTGCTTCCGGTGATTTATGGTCGATCCTGGCGATCGAAAATTTCACATCCGATAAAGAAGACAAAGGCAAGAAGCAAGCCCTGCTCTCCTGCAACCGACATGCAGAGCGCCTTGTATATTGTACATCCTCCAATACCTACACAACATTTCGTCGCCAATTTGGACACTGCGTCCCCACGACCATCCAACACGAGGGTTGGTCGAAGCGAGCATCGCCTTCATCAGATAAACTGATATTGGACGCCGGATTTGAGAACTGGGAACAATAGTGATTGACATCGCGGATTCGTTGTCACCTCGACCTGGTACCTCCAGGCTAGTCGGTAGATCGGACGGCATCACAGCATCCGAATTTTAGAATATGGTCATAAAGTAATTTTGCTACTTGATAATGTGAAATATCGAATGCAAAGTTATTAACCCATTCATTTTAAAGCGAAGTAAATACAGGAAGAAAGTAATGTTTAAAGAAAAACTTTAAAATGAATGAAAAGTGCAACACTCATAGTAACAAATGATACAACTTGAAATTTTGTGATTCTGTACTTTTTAGTGAAATTTTCAGAGCTGCGCAGCGCTACTTTGAAATGTAGCGGCCGCTACATTTCAAAGTAGCGCTGCCCACCTCTGGTTCAAATTTTCAACAAGTATTCGAAGGGCTGAATAGAGACAAATCATTAATTCATTCAAAAAAACATTGGACCAGGTATTGCGTGAATCATTAAAAACATTCAATTTTAGTGAATAACCATGATACGTATTGAGAAATCATTATGGATCGTTTCCAGTCCAGTCATATAAATTAAAAATATATATTTCAATCAGATTTAAAATTCAAAATGTTAATATAAAATGCAATACGTACCATTTTACTTTGCGCTTTTTACGTTCTTTCGAATAATTCGAGCTATAATATAAACTATTAAAGTAGCCTAATGCATACAACCTACGGAAGTACAATACTTCAAAATGAAGACTATAACGAAGGCTATGTGCGTAGGCTATAAAGTTACGGGTCAGCAGTTTATCAATCATGCAATCTTTACAGTTTCATTATTTATTTATCACCGAGCTCTGGAGTCGTACCTATTCGAAAGGACCACGCCTGTTTAGTCCAAAAAAAATCTGGATGTGTGAAACATGTCTGCGTGGGAAAGGTATTAACTTGAAATATGGGAAAATTAGGTCTCCTGTTCGTAAAGTCTGACAGGACCTGTGAGGAAGGGCAGAGTATGCTAAAGTAAAATATGGTAACGGAAACGAACCGAGTGCTCCATTCTTGAGGTTCTGCCCAAGTCCTATGTCATGAGAAAACGAAATTTAAGTTTTATGGTAAAATCCCATCATATCACACCATTGATACATTGTCTCTCGAGGACAAATCAAGGTACAATTTACACCATGAACAATCACAATCAAATTTCACTGCACAAACGTCGTACCAATAGGCGTGATCATCCTCTCGACAGTGAGGAAGGCGGCCAGGTTGGCGGTGTACGAGGAGATGATGATCAGGGTGAAGAACCACCAGATTCCCCCCACGATGCGGGTTGAACACGCCTGTGCCACAAGGTAGTGTCTCAAAGTCTTAGGGGCTTATATGTAAAATTGAAATCCCGTATCTATTCATCTAACTTCATTCAATTTAGCGCCATAAAACTTGATGCTGTCCGGAGTTTTCACTGCTATATTTAATCATGAAAGGATTAGGTGTTCGGCTCCCTTGAGAGAAAAAGTTTAAATTACGCTGAAAGTAAATGTAAGGATGAATCAAAGTATGTACAGTGAAACAATGACGAAATCGAAAATAGAATTTCACACATGAAATTACATTTATTTCGCTGTCTGCATATTTTAGTGAAATTATCGTCTGCTATGCTTCCCGAGAATATTTCAAACGTAAGAGATATTCCAGTAAAATAAAAACGTATACTGATAAAAACCTCTTACTAACCAGGGAAACGATTTGTAATTCTGTAGTTGTATACTTTAATAAAATGCGTATTTTTGTTGGAGAGATTCGTAGTTATCTCTCACCTTGGGATTGAGGTCGGACCCTTGTTGCATGAGAGTGCCGATGGTAAACCAGAAGGAGTTGCTCAAGCTGAACTGATTTTCAACGACGTCGTTGTCTTTGCTGCAGGGATGCGGGTTGCGCCATTCGTAGGGGGAGAACCTTGCCACGATGAACATGGTGATGGATACGAGAATGTAAGCCGCCAGCACGTACAGCCAGATCTCGATGGCAAGTGGGTTCATGAACGAGAACAGGCGCGTCTGCTCGCGAGTTGGAACCTTCACAAGAAAATAAATGAATTCTCATCAGGTTAAATGAAAGATTCTAGAGCACAATCACGGAAATAAAATGCAGAGAAATTTAAATGCACTTCTGTATCTGAAAAAAAAAATTATTTAGGGTCGTTTAATAGACATACTCCTAGTTATGATAACCATGTATACCAATGAACGACACCGACGGTAATATGTTAAACAAGTCATACCGTGATCACGCAAGCATTACTGCTTGTGACACCTAAGTATTACGGTCAGTAATTGTAGTTTTGGTAACACCACACTCCCTGGGTTGAGCAATTCATTCTATCACATTGATAGTTACGTCAATTATGCGGAACTGCCGAGAAGAAAGTCATGTTAACACACCGTAGCTCCTTCATGCTCATATCATTTTCGAGGCAACGCTGCTCTGTCACTTGGCGCGTAATCTTTCCATCAGCAATGCCCTCCGTGGAGCGAACAGTTGCCGTGTCCGTCAACCGTGAGAGTCTTAAAGTAAACGCAGTGAGAGCCGCAAGCGTTGATTGACCGAGTCGGTGAGATGCAATAACAGGCACTGAGCAGCCAAGCGTGTCTAACTGGCACCGCTCTGGCACTCAGCCACTGGTGCGCCTGGGATGGGGTACGCTGGAGTTGCGGCGCGCTGTGCCATGCTTTCGTACGCTCTAAACTAGATATGATGAATGGCGCACCGTTCAAATGACTTGCCGTTCGAAACTGAAACATTGAGCGAGCTAGTGCGTACAGTGAAGGGTTATGGTGCAATGCGAAGGCATGCTAGCGAATACAGTATTCTAGATGTAGTAAGCTGAACGATTGTGAGGCGCGTTCCCGTAAAAGATGAATGCTCATCTCATGCTTATGTAGGAAATAAGTAACCACCTTAGGATTTCGTGATGTAATTTCTCAATAAAATATGTGTAGGTAAATTGAAGCGTGGAAACATAATGTATATAAAGGAAGCTCATCAAACGTTAGCTCGATTCTACGACGTTACTGATGTTCGCAGCTGTCTAGAGAAAACATTACTCAACAGTCAGTACACATTCAGCTCAATAGCGAAGTTCATTGCTCAATGAACTAACGTACTCCCCGCCTTGAAGGGGCAATGAGTGTAGATGTATTAAATATGAGCAACAAACAATAAACATATTTTGATCAGAAGGTACCAGTAAAACTTTAAAGTTCCATAGCTGATAAATTTTCCTTCGCAAGAGAACATAATCGAATTCGAATATAGGCAATCATAGTCATAAATGCTAAAGTTGCAGTTATGTTGTGCAAAAAGAAAAAATTTCGTGATAGCTGAAACTAGGAACTGGTACAAAAATTCTTCATTGTGCATTAGGTCACGGTAAAAAATCCCTAGACGAATGATCATGCATCACTTTCTCGAAATTGGCAGTTGGAGAATCTAATACATTTAGCGCCTTGGCAATTTAGCTAATTACTTGAGCGTTAGAACTAACTTTTTGGAGAAATAAAAATCAAAGTTTCGTAGAGATGTATCACTCACTTGTCGACAGACATCATAAATTTTTTTCGAGCAATCACCAAAAGTTTTAGTCCAAAAGCAGCAAAAATAGCAGGGTAAAGAAGCCATAAAAGGCAACAACTCGTAAAGACAATTGCATGCGACGGCACGCGATGGGCTGGAGCTCCCCATAACGCGGGCACGATGAGTTTCGGCAGTGGAGCATCGCGGTCGCATTACCCAGCGCAATAAAGTTTTCAGGGCGAGGTAAAAATCATTTTGTCGAGCGTGACGCCCACGTTTGGAAAGAGCAGCGAACTCGAGAAAGCCCAGCAAATTTGAGCAGCATTACGACGTTAGGGGCGAGAATGCGGCGATGGTAGCTGCGGGTGCTGTGTGTGCGGCGTAACGGCACCACCGCCGGCGGCTGACGACGGCTGCATAGCTGTACGAATTGACTTCATGCTGATCTCTTCCCCTCTATTTGAGGTGCTCGTGTTTATAACATAGTTCGAGTGATCACGTGAGGAGGAAAGAAAGCGATTGTATTCGATGGTAGTGTTGACGTTCATTGATTGTGGATAATTACAAATTGAAAAGAAACCCGTAAATATATTACTCAAAATGTACTCTCATTGGTAGTCTCTGCTTAATGTTTTCTCTGTAAGAGTAAATGGCCGAAATAAATTGTCGAAATAAATGGTCAAAAAGATGCGGTATTCATGAAGTTGATTAAATCGCTTTCAAGCTATAATTGATGTGGTCGTCCTAACCAACATATTATTCAAATGAATACTCAACATTTCCGTGATTTGAAATTTCAAGCCTTTAGCTCTGCGTGTCGCTTCGAAAAAATTTATTTGAAAACTAAATCACGCCAAACATAGCCTTTTATATGCATATAGAAGCACATTACTTTGACACCAAAGAAATGCTTGAAAATGAAAATCAACACATATTCAGTAAGCTGTGCAAATCCAAAAATTCAACGTAAAACGTATTCTCACAGTTCATGCTCAATTTTGTACCAGACGAGAATTTAGTGTAATTTTTGAGCTATGAATGAAAGAAAAAATACTGCTTTGGAAGATTTACTAACGACACTTTCAAGTCCAGGCCGAAATGGGCTGTGTGGGCCGTGCTGGCTGGCGTTGTTCCCTAATTATTTTATGCCGTGCAGCGGCCAGAAATGCCCCAAATGCGGGTGTCACCAGCAAGATAACTAGCTCCTCAACGCAGAAAACACAAAAATTCCTTAAGAAATACTCAGAAACAAAGACTGCAAGACTTTTAAATTTTGTGTTGGCGAGTGCATCGAAGGGGGCAGGGTTCAAGTGCGCCGGTCCAAGCCTTCTTGTTTTGTGATGTGACAAAAACACATGCGTTGTGGTACTAATTTGAAGGAGATGGTGCCATTTTCAGGTGTATTTTAATTTCTACGCCCTGATTTTGCAGTATTTTGGAATTTTGTAACGATACAAATGTAACGTACCAAACGAGCAATCCTGTTTACAATGAACAGGATTGATAGAAACAACTTTAATCACAACACTAACAATGAATTCAGTACGCTGTGTCGAAGGTTTGCAGTCATTTGCGCAGCACTCCTACTCGAAGAATTTCTAGCTCAAGCAGCAAACCAAATAAATATTTGATCTGATACAACCTAATTACCGAAAACAAACCCTTTGAAATTCGTCCCGGGTAGAATGTTTTACCTAATGCCAAAAGTTATCAAATGTAGCAGGAATTAACAATTATCCTCCTTAAATCGAGTGTTGAGCCTCAATTGTCAGTCACGTGAGGTAATTAGGACAATGAACCTCGGTAGCGACTTTATTCAAGAGGGACCGCTAAAGTTGAAAATGTTACTCCCGTAACAACTAAGTAAGCACTTCGGAGAGACTAAATCGTGAAATGGGAAGTAGAAATAAATAAAGACGATGGCGGCCATGCATCATGTCTGTCGCTTGGTGTCCAAGTCTTATCATGAGAGAGATAAAAATAGTTTAAAAATGAAAAATAAGGTTTACCTTGATGCAAAAGAAGCACAACAAAATATTTCCTCTTTGAAATAACTGAATAGTAGCTAAGGTTATCTCTGAGCAGCACTGATTCTCCTAGAAAGCTGACGAGGACAGACACCGTCATAACGCTCTCTCAGGTGAAGCTAAGGGGTACTGCATGTGCCGGAGCGCAAGTCCCCCTAGGTGCGCCAATAAACAACGCCCCTCATCTGTGCCTGGTGCGAGTGCAGCGCGAGGACTAAATAACGCCAAATGCTTAATGCTTAATGTACGATGCCAGATTTACCCTAAAACGCCTAACAGGAAGATTTATCAATTTCATCAATGAGAAACAAAAGTGACGAGCTTAGATTTGTTTTAAAATAACACGGAAAAAATCAATTAAATAGCAGAAAAATAAAATAAAAAGTTCTGAAAGGATATAGTGTCGATAGTTTTGTCATTTTATACTTCTTCCTTCAGAAACGCTCGCCTTTACTGTAGACTTTGCAAACTATTAATAAGTAGTAATTTTTTCATTAATACGGTCTAAATACCGTTTACTCAAAACCGTCATCGATAAACCAAATTTACCACCGTGAGCAGGAATGAGCGACGCTCTGAACAGGATATTGTTTGACGGGGCCACACCACACCAACACCAACCTCTGAATCACGTGTCCCATCAACAGGAGAACACTACTGTAGACTTACATCAATTTGTTCTTTTCATTTAAAAAGTACGCCGCAACAAGATACGGGGAACTTAGAGAAAACGACTTACTAATTTACAGATCTTATCTAAGATCTCGACATTCACGGTGGCAGTGAGTTGAAATTCTTATAATGTATTTCACAGCTTTCCCTCACAGTGTCTCCAACCCTGCATTTGAGAATCCTAATTTGCGAAAAGTTTAATCTATTTATAGTGCCTAACTTTGAAGACGATTATCTTTGCGTCTCACCACCCTGTAAACAATCAAATCTGAAATCCGAATGCTGCACTCGAGGGCGGAACTTCTGAAGTCCACACCTGCGAGGGAGAGAGAAGTCCACACCTGCGAGGGAGGGAGAAGTCCACACCTACGAGGGAGGGAGAAGTCCACACCTACGAGGGAGGGAGAAGTCCACACCTAAGAGGGAGGAGAAGGGGGAGGGGTGCGGGAGGCTCTGCATCGAGCTTGCCCAAATCCCCAACGTTCACAAAACACTCACGTATTCTGTCCATGAGCTCCAAATAAAAATTTACAAAAAACGTCCTGGAAAATCCCCCAAGTCAAGCATTTGTGGTAATAATGGTTAAACCATGCGAATTTTTAAACCTTGTGAGTTAATTTCTTATTTACTATTCGGGGAAAGTTTGTAATGTTTCCAGTCAGGGTCTTTGGTTGTAGAAACGGATTGTATGGGCAGGTGTAGCTCCTAAGATTTTACTCCAAACGACAGTGTTTACTCAGCAGGTGCAACAGCAATCTGGGTAAAATAGCATTCAAAATTAAGCTCCCAATATTTAATGAAATAAGCTCTAATTCAATTTTGGAAATTTTGTCTAAGCGTTCATTCTTGTTTAAGAGTATTACTTAAATATGTTAGTATTTCTCTTGAAAAACAAGCTAACGCGGATAAAGAATTAGTCCTCTATTGCTTTTCGAGGGTGTGTCATGGAAAAGGAGGACGCTCTGTCATATTCCGGAGCTGCTTCCACTACACAGAAGTGGGCCTTTGGGTGAGGTATCCGTCAAACGGCCCACCATAACTTCATTGAGCTGCTACACAGCCAAGTATTGCTATTTGTGCAATATCTGATTGAAGAAAGGCATCTTGCTTTGCTCATCTTCCAGGAGGATAACTGCCGGGTGCATGGGGATACAACATTCATTAATTGGCATGACAGTCATGGTATGACAGGCCTTTAGATTAGGCAGCTGTTCCCAGCCATGAACCCAATAGAAAATTTCTGACACCAGCTAGAACGATAAATTGGAAGTCGAGCAGATCGTATGCCTCCTGTCCGCATTACGAGATCAGTTAATGCAAGAGTGGTTTCTAATCGACCAGGTGTACATCAGGACACTTGTAGACTCAGCGCAGCGTACTCGTGGATGTCCTACACCATAGTAGAAGCAGGTAACTAATTTTTTGTCTGGAAAGCTTATTTCTGTATACTAAATTTTCCCCGACATGTAAATACATGCTTTAACGGTTGCACAAGATATTCATGGAAGCATCGTCTTTCCCGTATGTAAACACGTTTCGTATGCTTAGTATAATAATATTAAGTTTTATTTACTTTTTCGTTTTCACATAGATTTCAAATTACTTGAAAATGTGAACACGTTTCTAGAAAACCTTCGTCACTTTAAACATTTGAGACGGTACAGGGAATTTTGTAGAACGCCTTCTTTCGGTGATGCTAAGTTTTTATAGGTAGTAAAAACTTTAAAGAAGACACTGTTTAGAATCTACAAGAATTCCGTGAGATGGTAAAGATAACTTTCTGCTGGTTTGTGGCCTAAGTTGAAGAAACACGGGAGAAATAACTGGAGGAATTCCGAGGTGCTGCTCTGCCATGTAAGAGGCTAACTGCAGGTCACGCAAGATTCTTTTACTATTCAGCTCCGTGTTCGTGGAAAAATAATTCGAGACAGTACGAGTGAAAGGTCTAGACAGTGAACTTACGAACTAAAGAACCCTATCGACCTCAAGATTCCTCTCGTGTTTGTTTCTCAAAAAATCAATTAAATGATTGGTTATAAGGATCAATCTGACAGACAAACTCGGGTATTTCAAGTACATGATGTTCATGAAGAAGTGATGACATAAGCTCGCTTCTACATACATAGAGCTTCTGCGGCTTAGGTTGCCGTCTCCAAAAATTACTCACCCTACTATTTTTACGAAAGAAAAATCTATTTAAATACGACTTCAATTAGATCTCATAAATCATACGTCAAATTTCCCTCAGATTTACAAAAATATCCTAATATAAAAACGACAAAAATTAGCGAAGGAAATGGACCCGTTAAAAAAGTTAAACAAGCTAACGCGTCAAGTTGAGCACAAATTTCACCTTAAAAAGTATGCTGATGCCGACGTTCATGAACGGCTTGGTGAAATCAATGACACTCTCACGGGCGTAGTTGATGGTCATGGACCCGATCGCGAGATCTGCTTTCTGAGCGAAGAAGAGAGAAATTTAGCAAGGACTAAGATTACAGTTAGAATTCCGCCGCCAGTACAGGCAGTGTTCGCTACACGTTGTACATGTGTATGCACAAGTTGATCACTGTTCAAAATTTTGATTGCGTTAGTAGAATTTTTTTTTAATATGAATCCGATCGTGCATAAAACAAGTACGGTGTATACCGATTACTATCTGTACGAGAATAGAACACTTCAGAATTTTAAATGATTCTTTTTAACAATTACCGTAAAAAATTTGATAAGGTATTTACTGAATAATCTTTATCCGCTGAAATACAATTTGATTGCTGATTTGTGATGGTTAAAAAAAGATTGCAATGAAATATTGCGTCTGATTTTGTACAAAATCTAAATAATTACTGACAAGAATTAGGGTTTCACGTATCAGAAACTACATAGAAAGTGAATGAAGTTCTAACTTCCGTATTGATATCTTCTCGCAAGCTTTCGACCGATTTGGAGCAAGCAATTCGGCTTTGGCGAGTAAATCTTCACAAAGTTTTTAAATTACCTTTTCAAGCTAATACTTTTACTAAAAAAAACATTTTACAGAATGTACCGAGTTCAGAATGCAAGATGAGTAAACTAACTATTCAACTTTCTATAAAACTAGCTTCATAAACCAGGATCACTCCAGCCCTCAAAAGCATCGTGTAAAAACAAGAAATACACCCAAGGATAAAACTAGCGGACACCCTGAAGAACTTCAGGCTGCCAATGAAGTTACAAGACAAAGGAGAGCAGACAAGAACCCTGTTGTGACTACTGTGGCGTAGCTGTCGGAGCTTTAAAATCCCTGGGCAAATTTAACAAAACTTTTTTCAATTTTTTTAATATAGCAAGGCTCATCTTACAAGTACCAACAGTTGCTCAGATTTAAACTTGTCTAATAGGAGAGCTGCTTGTTCATAAAAGTAGTGAAATTCTAGTATTAAACTGGCTTGATTATAATTATTAGTACAACTTTGCTGTGGAGGCGCGTGTAGTCACGGCACTGAATGAGACAACGAGAAAAAAACTCTTGTGTAACATTTCAGAAAGAAAAATCGTTCGTTAAATGCCATAATTGGAATGAACATAATTGAATATCTCGATGGCTCCATTATTAAAATCAAGGAGAAACCATGGTAAAAAAAGTACACTAGTATTATATGAATGCAAAAAATAGATTAACGTAACAATTATGCCCGTAGTTAACTACGGATTAGCCAAACTGTCAATATTTCATGACTTTATTTTTCTCCGTTCATTTCAGTGGTGAAAATAGGAAAACCATAATACCTGCACTGGCTGCTATTCCCCATGCTTTACGTTACTTCAGACAAAAAATAATATTATCTTATTCAAAATTTATTATAATAGCTCAATTTTTGTAGCGTGTGTCCGTTTACAGTGCTGCTAATTTCCAATGATTTTCTTACTCACGTGCTCCATGAGCTCCCTTACGATACCGTTCCACTCTCCAGTTTTGGCGTTTTTGATCCCGTAGACTTTGTCAGGGTTAGGCCTGATGACGTACTGGAAGCCTGCCATCTTGGAGATGCTCTCGAGCATGTCGATGCAGAAGCCTACGTAACGGCTGTTGCCGGTCACGTTGCTGTCACGCGCCAGCATCACGTAAGGGTCTTGCTGTTCAATACACAAAGTTAATTTAACGCTTCATAGCCCTACTTTATCTTTATGAAAAACGATCTCAAGACGCTGTAATAAGGCTAGCTGAAGTAAGACTGTAGATAGCTTGGTTTCATTTTAGCAAGCGGAAGAATACTCGCTGTAGTTGCTTTCATACGCTGCGAGCTTCTAATCTGCAGGCGAGGAAAATTAACTTTGTTGAGGCTACAATAATGAACGGTCGCCAACTCTTTAATACTCAAATTGCACGCATTGTCGACTACGAGACAACTCGTAGCTGACAGCGCGAGTGTCGAGGCAACATAAATCGATTGCCAGTCAAATCTCCTGTCACACAGATGAACGCAACTGTTGCGGTGGCTAGCGTCGCAGGGGAGAGTAGCAGCAACAAAAAGGGTGTCAAATGATAATGCTACAATAAATTCCTTAAAACGAGCATTGTCTCTTTTTCTGCATGTTGGATTGCTTTCAGTGAAACCAACGCCCGTGTCACACCAAAGATAAATGGACTTTCTTGTTTTAATTTTGTAAGTGCCGAAGTGCCAAAGTCTCTTTGAATTAAATTGAAAAAACTGTTCATGGATAAACATATGCCAACATAGTGTATTTTTAATCCAGAAAAACGTTCTGCAGCGGAGTTCACTGGCTACAAGCTGTAAAGAATACCTATGAAGTAAGATGGAGAGACGTGCACCTGTCATATCATTCTGTTTACAACCAATAATTTGGTCAAGGGAGTGTTCTTGGAAATAAATTCAACATGCAGGACTAAGGGAAACACAACCAATATTTTTGCCACAACTAATGAATGAGTTTCTGACCGATGCAAAAATACTGAGTGCTAATAAAAAGAACAAATTTCTTACTACCACGTTCGCTTCATTAGAAGTATTTAAGAGTACATTGAGTGCATTTCAAACGAAAAATAATTTTATAATATCGTCAAAACGTTATCACATTAAGATAATATTCTAGCAACAGATTATTATCAACAAATTCTTGCAAGTCGCGCTCGGTATTAAAGGACGAATAAGAATATAGCAAGCAAGACGCTCTGGCCAACTGTTTCCCAGCCACAACTTCGTACGTCGCATCACTACGTGGAGCAGAAAGCTTCAGCCGCACCACACAACACAAGCAAGAAGAGAAGGGACGCTTCCAGCAGAGTGCGCCTCTACCGCCGGCCAGAGGCTGGAGCAACGGACGGTCGAGCAGCGCGAGGGCGACGTGGGGAACAGCGGCTACGCTTAGCGATTAGCCTCAAGTGCTTCATTAAAGCGACCCTCTAGAATTTATTACACCCGAGATGAGTTGCTTCACAACGCCGTTCCACTCGCCGGTGATGGGGTTCATAGCCCCATACACCCCCTCAGGGGAAAGCTCCATGATGTAGTCGAACCCAGCGTGCTTGGAAATTTCGTTGAGAAGGTCCACGCAAAAGCCAAAAAAGCGGCTGTTGCCAGTGTAGTTCTTGCCAGGACGCATCATGATGAACGGCTGTTCCTGCAGTGCGGCGGGCATCGAGAGCGACTTATTTCTAGTTTTGGCGTAGTCGAAGTTGAGTTAAAATTAACGATAATTTCACATTAATTTTTTTTTTAACCAGAAAATGGTTTTAAGACGGTTCAAAGACACAAGCGATCTGACTCCTTCATTTATTATATTATTATAAATTGAGAACTATTTTCCCGTAGCAGCAGTTATTAGATCTATGCAGAGTGTGAAAGAATAAAAAACAATACGGTCGTCGGAAATTCTCTCATTCTATCATTTCTCCAGGAATTTAGGTTTCAATTTTAAGTACATTTCAAAATTTAACCGTTACGCTCTTTTCACAAATTATTGGTTGAATGATTTTCCGCTTACAAAAGCAAAAATTAACAGTGTGAATGTGCAACACTCTTAATAACACATGTAAATAAATACGAACACTCTTCTTGAGCTACAAGATATCCTCTAAGCAAATCTTGCAGAGATACACTTATATATTTAGAGAGGCACAATTAATTCCTGATGGTTTGAACATTGAATTTCACTGCAATAAAATTATGTAAGCTCAGTGATAAAGATATCCTAATCATGACGTGTATAGCTTGACATAATTTGATCATTGCCACTTCCTTCGATTTACCACTTCCTTCGAGTGGTGATGAGTAGAGCCTAGATGCAACACCCACCAGGATAGTGGTGATGAGTAGAGCCTAGATGCAACACCCACCAGGATAGTGGTGATGAGTAGAGCCTAGATGCAACACCCACCAGGATAGTGGTGATGAGTACAGCCTAGATGCAACACCCACCAGGATAGTGGTGATGAGTACAGCCTAGATGCAATACCCACCAGAATAGTGGTGATGAGTACAGCCTAGATGCAACACCCACCAGAATAGTGGTGATGAGTAGAGCCTAGGTGCAACACCCACCAGGATAGTGGTGATGAGGAGCGTCACATTCATGGTGCCCGAGTCATAGAATGCTGCTCTGTCCGTGATGTTGACACCAACATTGCTCGACCATTCGCCCACCTACACACAAATTTTCTTCGGGTTCAACTCAGCCGATAGTTCTGTTATTTTGTTGCTAATTTTCATCATCATTTGATACCCTACTAATTGTTTGTATTACTAATGAGAGGAAATTGTTAGATTTTATCCTATAATTCATACATTTCAAGTTTTTTAATAATTTTCAGAGATAGATTGAAAGTTTGGCATAGAAACCTACGGCAAAAATTAGAATTACTTTTCTATAAACGTAACTGAGTTATGAAGTGATCTCGAATGAGATCAATGGGAACATAAGATGGCCGAACACTAATTACATCCGACGTAAGATCATTCATTGGTTTCATGGGTTACATTTGGGTGTTTTTCGCATTACTTCACAATTTTTTTCAATTTCGTTATTTCAATATAAACATTTCATGATTTGTCTTTTCTTGTCATAATTTTGCTTTCAAACTAATATTTACACTGTTTTTTTAAAACATTCACACTTATCCACTGCCTAACTCGAGGATTATCAAGCAACTGAATTTAATAGTGATCCCTTACGAGATGACTTGGATATAATGGACTACCGAGCGCTCCAGACAAAAGATATGCAGACTTTTTGGCAACACGATTCTCACAAAGGAGAGGAATAAGCAAATTGGAAAGCATTAATGTAGATAAAACCTCACCTTCACAAGCGAATGTTGCTTCAGTTTTAACAAGTCAAGCTTGAAGTTCATCCGGCGCCCTTCCTTGAACTGTATGGGACCAGTTACGCCACGGAACTCAACCTGCCAATTGCGAAAGATTACTTCACAAACATGATACAAAAGCGAATTGAAGATAAGTTGAGCCAATCAACTACAGACGCTGTTTCGTAGGTATAACCAAACTGAAATGTTTCGTCAGGAGATAACTTCCATTCCATTCGATCTTTTCGCGTTTGTAGTCAACTCCTCATGATTCGTTTTCTGAGGCGCTCCCATCGACCAACACACAGAACTGTAAACTAACACCACTCTTCTCCCTCTAGGCTCGGGGGATTGTCGGACAGCTGAGCGATGAGCCCCACGCACTCACATCCCCCATGAAGTCACTGGCCGAGTTGATGGAGTTGACGTTAAGACACGAACCTAGTTGACGGAGTTGACGTAAGACAC
>VOMN01057275.1:0-32234 GCA_014899125.1 Orchestia grillus | reverse complement strand
AAGTAGGATTCCATGGTCCACCTCGTCGAAGGCTTTTGCGAAGTCTAAGTATACAACAGCGTGCAGATGTCAATTATGCTATCTCAGATAGTTTAATTTATCAACATGTATTTTTAATTGATTCCCACATGACTTCTAAGCTTGGGTATTGCTTACCATCAGTATATATCTTCCTCTTGACAGTGGTTCATAAATTTTCTACGAGATTCAAAAAGGGACAGTTTGGAGGCCATGCCATTAAATTATACCCTTTGAAATCTAACAGCCATTTGGTTTTACTCTTCGATCTGTGTGCAGGTGTAGTTTCTTGTCGAAATATGAAACTTTTTATTTTCATGTTTGGATGATCGTCAAGCCAGAGAAGAAAGGCACCCTTTAAGAGCCTACAATATGAATTTGAATTCAGCTTCGATTCTTTTGGTAGTTTGTAGGGGTGAATTAACTCATCTCCTTGGACACCTGCCCAAAACATGACTCCCTCACCACCTCGCTGTCGACAAATACACTCTCCTAGTAAACGACCGTTCAACAGCCAACAAGATACAAAACCATCAGGGTCCATCGAATATTGCACAGGATTCATCAGTGAAAATTAAATTGCTGAAATTTGCCTTCATGTAATTCTGAATCCATTCAACCATTTTGGTTCTGTTTGCGTCGCTCAACGGGGGGAGGGGGTATTTTGATAGGACTTTTGATAGTACTAAGGACTCTACACCTGGTGCTTTCACCAAGTTTTGACGCACCAGCCCCTTCAAAAATGTTCTTGCTGTTAGAATGAGGAGTTTTGGAATCCCCTTAACTTAATTTATGTGCAAAAACCTCGCATATACCTTTCACGAATGCATACTTTCTTTTGTCTTCCTGCACGCTTCGCAAGTACAGTTGAATCTAACAGAACAGTAAAAATACTAACATAACTCGAAATTGGAGGAACATGATAATTAAGAGCACAATTAATTCACCGAACAAACAATACCGTTAGTATGAATTATACTTCATACGATACAAATGTTAGAGTGTAATATTGTACAAAACTGTAAAACAAAAAAGTCATTTAAACATTTTATTAACAAAATATTTTTGCATAATCAAGCAGACCGTATTATATTCACCTACACGAAAATTGATAATCACAAAACTCCACGGTTAACACACCTAAAATTTAACTTACTCATTTTGCCAGAGGTTGAAAATAAAACGATGAGACGCAGAAGCTGGTCGGAAACTTATAATATATTTATGCGTTTCATGATACGAAAGTAGTTTACATTGTTTGTTTTTGAGCTATGGCTATTTATTTCCGAGGAATTTTTTGGGCATCACCTTGTATTATAAACTGGGCGGTTCAGAAAGTTTCAAACGCTGTTCATTTTAAAAAGAGGGAAAATGCATTTTCGGGAAGACGTCCAAGTTCTCTAGAAATTCTCTCATCGTGACCATTTATTTTTCTCCTGTTTCATTTCAAAACATTCGGCTCAGAACAAAATGTACCTTGTGATGTTCATTTTTAAAACTACAGTTTAAAATCTAAATTTTGTGGACTCCTCTCAATAAATTCATTCGGTCATCATGGTCATCACACACCCACCCAAAACAGGGTGTCATTAAGCTTTGTAGCATTTTCACTTTGTCGAAAGAAAAGGCATTACCATTCGAATCTGAAATTTTTCACTATTCATTCCTGTAGCCAAGAAGGCGTATCAGAAATGAAGGATGAATGAAATTTAATCATCATTAAATAATACTTTTGTTAGGAATGTTCAATATTTATTTGTAATAGAATTGAGCTCAATTTTTTTGGATGATAAGATGACGTAGTACATATGTACTTTAAAACCGTTGAAAATTGTCCGGACAACATATTAGAATTTCACAAAATATTATGTCAAACAGGTACTAACCGAATTTTCCAATCCATAAAGCTAAGTTAGCTATTTTGTTTTTACAGCACGCTAGTGAGTGTTTCAGAAATGTTGAACAGGATTCTTCATTTTCTCACGTTGTCGTTTCTTGCATCCCTCAGCCGAGGGACGACAGCTCCCGTCTTAGCGTGGGGGCTGCGCGGGATGATATGTTCAGGCATACAATAAGAAATAATATTCGATACAATTCTGAATATATAAATTGAGTGCCACGTAAAAGCATTAACTGTACTAATTAATCCCACAAAACTCGGATCAAAGCAGCTCAGTAATCGAAGCATATTAATGTTTCATGGTTATCATTAGCAAATTAAGTGAGCTAACAGTTTTGGAAGTCTCTGTCTTCCAGGCAACTCTCTAAACTTGTTTTGTTTGCTCGGTAAGCAGGTCGACCGAAGAATAAATTTATGCTGCACGCCACAGTGAGTGTCGGTCTCCTTTTTGAGTAATAACCGAGCAGCTCGCAATAGGAAGGGCCATTCAGCAGTCGCTGCTCAAAAAAGCTGTTCTGTAGAGCTAAAGCTCGGAAGGGTCGTTTTTCCGGACCATCCTGACAGGCCGGTCCGATCTATCATGCCGCCTCCGAAAAAATCTTCTGGTCCTGACTACAGGCCGTGAAATTCTTCCAAGACCAGTTTCATCGTTCGCTATAATGTTAAATCGTGAATTTCATTTAAAATGATAGGTTGCGTCAGTGGCTTAGAGAACCCCTCTCGCCCAGACGCCTGACTGCATGCATGCTACCCGGATATGAAACTCGGCAGAAATTTTTCCGTAGATTTTACACTGTGGATCCTATTTGCCAATGGAACAGGGCGAAAATATTTTAATATATTTGACGCGGTGGGTCTTTATAGATCGTCTTAGGAAATGAACGCATCAGAAAAACTATTTGCTTCCAAGGAAAATTTTATACACGCTTAGGCGCACCTACAGGAATCGTATTTAAGAAATCTTCAATCAAATTTTTGGTCACAATCCCATAGATAATATGGGAAATTCACAACACAGGTGAAGTCTCTGCTAATAGAATTCTTAATTGTTTACGTGATTTCAGTATGATTTTGCGCTATTTATTAGTAAAATAGACCAGTAAATAGCAATTTTGGTGTTGAATTTTGGTTAAATATATTAATACTCCAGGCAGACTGGCCGCTATCGCCATTATTCCTGGTCGTCGCAAAGTCAGAATGCCCTCATAAAATTCTTCAAAGCACGCGAACTTCGTTAAAAATTCATTCTGAAGTTAAAACAACTTCTGATCATTCTGACACATTGAAACACTGTTTTAAGACGAGCGATCATACAATGTGATATTTACTTGAATATTCAACGTTAGTGCTCAATAGTGCCAGTGTTCTAAAATGCTTCAATGTGAAGTAACTTTTAGAAAAGAAAGCAAAACCTGTAGGGCCTTCTTTCTAATGTCATCTCCTGCTAATTTTTAGAAAGCTCCCCGACCAAGAGAAGACGTGACAAGGTAAATCGACCCTAATATAAGCCCAAATATCAATCTAAACCTTTTTCATCAAAGATGTGACATAAATAGAAGTAAATGTCACTTTTCGATAATATGGAAGTACACCCATACGATTGGGCGCACCACAGCCACATTTCTTCTAATCATCAAAGATTTGATTTAGGTGGAAGAAAATATCATTTTCATTAATATGGAAGTGTACTCATAGAACTATACATACCACAGTCATTTTTCTTTTTTCTATCAAAGATGTGGTTTAGATGGAGGTAAATTTCAGGTTTCTTTAATACAGAGGTGTACTCATGAGACTAAGTGCCCCACAGCTACATTTCCTATTCACACTTACCTCGCTCTACCCGAGCGAGTGGCCTATCTCACCGACGGGATTGAATTACATAGCTTTCTGAGGTGTTCCAGCTCAGTTTTCTATTCTGGAAAGAGTGACGCTTGCAAATGATCAGCACACGTAGCGGTCTTGTTTCGGTGTGGAAGAAATTTGTGCTGCCTGCGTTGTGCCGCTTAGCGGGGTTTGGTTTCATTTCTAAAGCATTTTGGGGCATTCAGAAGCATTTTTGTATTTGTGGGTTCAGAATTATGATTTTTTTGCGTAATTTTGACGACGGTATCTAAAATACATATTCTGTATAACTCGTGGGATCTTTTCAGAATTCATAAACAAAATGTTTTTAGTGTTTCAGATTATTTGAAAATTGATGATTTTTGTAACGCATAGTTCTGTAAAAATTTGTGCACAAAACTTGAAACTAGATTTAATATAAAAAGCAAACGTCTCGTTCAATAATGTAACTTATCCTCTTTCTAATATCAAAATGTCTGTCAAATCATAACTGTACAATTTTATAAGAAAAATTATGCACGTTTTCTGATTTATCGAGTATCCTAAATTAAATTTAACCTCATTTCGCACTCAAACATAAACAATAAGTTACAGAATCGGAACGAAAGACGGCGTCTGTCATTACAGTGTTCAAAGAATAGTATAGTAACGAGAAACCTATTTTTACACTTTTCATTTCGACATCCCTGTACTAAGTCAATTTGCGGCTTAGATTCCATCTCTAGTCAAAATGATGCGATCAAATTTTCTTGGACAAAAATAATAGACTCACAAATAACAAGCATTTAATGTCCTGGATTATGCGTTGGCAACATAGGCGATACGAAATAAGAAATATTCTACATGTAACTTCTGTTATATACATATTCTTGAACTACCCGCCAACAGCATCCGGCGCTAACTGCTATAACCGCTTCTAAGCTTTAGAAAAATCTATCAAGGCCGATGTCTCTAGTGCAACCTCGCCCAAATTCACCTGAAATATATTTTACAGTTGTTGAAATGTAGCTTTCAGATAACGAATATGATTACGAATTCCCCTTTTTGTAACAAGCATCTGCCATAAACAACCTACAGTCAGCAGCTAATTTACAACTTTTGCGTTTGAATTCCGTTGTACAGTTCCATTAGGGAAAACTCAATTGAATAAACTATGCTTAAAATACTCACAGACTTGTCGCTCTTCACAGCGTGCACTATACAGGTGAGCACGGCCGTCTTGCCGAGGTAGGCGGTGTGTGTAGGCCTCATGCTCGAGTCAAAGTAACTTTCTTCTTCCATGGTCTCTTGTTGCTCTGTCATGATCGCGGCATCTGTCACAGCTGCCACCTGCTCCAGCTGTTCCGTGGTGACAGGTGGTAGCGGTACCGTACCAGCTGTCATGTTCCCATAGCCAGCTGGATCCTCCTCTTCAAGCATCATCTCCGGCACCGTCCAGGACGACGACACTCTCACCGATGCCACCGCCACAGTCGCCACAGCTGTTCGGAAAATTTTTGTCAAGAATTTCTAATGATGAGTTTCAGTTCAGAGCATTGCCATATTGATAACAAAAAGAGTGCGATAAAGCTACATAGATCATATGGTGAAGCAAGTTTATTTACGTAAAAGATGCGTGTAATATCTGAAGTTGATTTCGGTGGCGCATTTTTTATTGAATTTAGCCGGCGTAGAAGTGCTCGCTCCATCGTACATATTCAGCGAAATCGTGTCAATCCATCAAATACAGTCGCAGCGGAGCATGGATTTTTTTTTCGAGTTATTTAGCATCTTATGAGAAGTCATCGTGGTCGAAATGATCGAAACTACATGCTGTAACTCGAAATTTCCCACCAGAAGTGAAATTAAAGTCCCCTCAATATTACCCGTCAATCGTTCACCCCCGTAGCTGCATCTCCGACAGAAATTTGGCATCAAAGTTCCTTCGACGCAAAAATTTAACAGACTTTATTGGTGTGCCTGTCCGTCCATTTGCAGCCGGGCTCCTCCGGCAGGCACGAAATGAAGTGCAAGTATTAAAATGGTGAGAAGCTCATATCACTGAAATATGTGTATATTTCTTGGAGTCCATTAGCCAGAATAGAGCAAAAATGTGCATATGCGCCACCTTATGTAAAACGCATGCAGTCATACGATAATGTTGGTAGTACAAAATAGGGCTATACAAATTTCATCCAAAGCTGATAACGTTTAGCGAACATGAAGTATATTTTGCAGCATCAGCGTCGGAGTGGTAAGTCGCCGATGCATCAGATTTGCTTAAAATATTGCCTCAATCGACTCACTTAAGCGAGATATTTTAGACGAGTCATGAACCGACACTACGTGCTTACCGCTGCGAAGGCTGCGCGCCTGCTTTACCTACTCCGAACTTTGTACCGGAAGAAAGATTCAACGTATAAGCTCGCAATCGTAGGGGCGAAATATTTGAATTACGCTAACGGGATTGGCACATGACATTTGACGCGTGTAGACGTTCGTACATCATAAATCGTTCGTACATCGTTCGTGCAACCCATAATCTTGGTAGGTACGCTTCATGAACATACATAGTGAACATGAGGAATTTGCATCGCGTGCTGTATGAATAAGCAATTAAAGGAAATATGCCCCATATACAGGATATCAGGGAAAACGAAGTACTAAATTTCACACGGAAAAGTGGTAAACTAAACACTTTTGCCATTTTGAAGCATTGTGAAAAAGAGTTGGGTTTGAAGCTATTTGTTGAAAACTTTTAGACCGGCAAGTTCTAGACTGGTCCAGATCACACAGTAAAGTAACTTCTCGCTCACCAATGTGTTGCTGTTCAATCTCTTTTGTGACGCGGCACAGGCAGCATTAACCGCTTCAGAAACGCGGAAATGATAGACATGCACCTTGCTTATGGTGCTTCTAATGGCAACGCCAGACAGGCAGCCAGGCTATACCAAGAGCGTTATCCAAACCGTTATATACCTGGTCATTTAGTATTTGCCAATTTCACCTAAGGTTTCGTGGGAACGGAAGTTTTGGAATAAACGCGAAGAAGCTGGTAGTCAGAGACGTTTTTATATTGAGGATGCTGTGCTAGACCATTGCCACCATAATCCAAAAGCTAGCACGCGTGATATCACAAAATATCACAAGTGCATCGGTGTGGGTGGTGAAAACTTTGAACCATTTCTGTAAAGTAAATGCATAAACATATTATTCGTGGGTAGTTTTGTTCCCAAATTTCCTTCCTTCAAACATTCAACAGCTAATATCTCAGAAGTCAATTTTTTTTACGAAGTTTACTTGAGGCAAATGTGTTTAGTTTACCACTTTGTGGTAGGTAGGAAATTTTGTGCCTCTTTTCCCTGACACCCTGTATTTGCATTACTTTTATTACCAGTGATCAAAGAAATTGAGTATCGCGTACCGTACATATACAGCGATTGGGCAGACACACATCATTTGTATTGCATGTTCAGCGATCACTGAAGATGTTCTACATCAGCATGGAATTATACAACATACATTAAAATCTTTTACAGCAGCAAGGGAATTATGTATATCATACGAATCACATTATGAGCGATTGAAAAAGACGTTGTCATGTAGATGAAATTTAGGGATCTTGCGAGATTTATATCCTGTACATCAGACCCTTGGTCGTAATCATCAAAGCATTCCCTCCTCGGGACCGCCCTGACGTCGCCGCCTCCTCACACGCACAAAAAGCACGTCAGCGAGGCAGATCCTGCATGCCACAAGGGATGTTTTTTGAGACAGCTCTCGAAAAGTAAAACCTCTGACGTCCGGAAGAGAAGATTAGACTCTGATATTTTTATCCTGAAAAAGACGGCTTTCTTAATGGCAACTCCAGGAAAAGAAATACGATGTCGACCAGAATAAAAGAATGGAATGGAAGGAATAAATTGATGAGTAACTATGCAGAATGTATACTTAGAACTATGATCTGTCAAACAGTGTCGACTAATATTTTAGCCATTTATGGTGCATATGCCATCAACGAATAGAAATTTTATCACACGATGCAAATATCCCACTACTAATTCTGTGTAACTCGTTGGAGATGTAAGCATCAAATAATTCGAAAATAATAATACTGCTTGCAAGTACTTCACATTGCAGGCATTTGTAATTCATAGTCGCCACAGTCCATAAAAAGTTAATGAAATTCTCTGAGCGAAATTAGGGCAAAAATTGACTCTAACGATGGTGAGGGATGAGCCCATAAAATCTAAATTGTAGTAAATTTATTTTTCCGATGGTATTGAAAGCTGCTCTGAAATTATTTTCAAATCGCTGTGTCCGAATTCGGCCACACTTTTATCCACTTTTATCAATTTTATCCAAATCGATTTTTAAAATGAAAGATATTTCAATGACTTTTGAAGATAGTCGGAAGAAAATCAGTTGAAATAATTTTCATCTGCTTTGATAGAATGTTTCTCATTTGACTGAGTTTTTTGCATATTATCCCGGTAACCTAGCGAGAGCAGGCTGCCATCACGCTATTGCATGTCATCCAGCTAGGTTAGTAACAAATGAGGCCGCCATCATGCTATTGCATGTCGTCCCGCTAGGTCAGTAACAAATGAGGCAGCCATCACGCTATTGCATGTCGTCCCGCTAGGTCAGTAACAAATGAGGCCGCCATCACGCTATAGAGCTGCACTAATGCATGATCGTGACATGCTGTGTGGACAGGAAATACTCGGTACCCTCATGGTCCCATCTGAGACGTGACCTGCAGCTTCCCCGTAGGCGCCACAACACCGGCACCGTCGGTCACGGTACAAGCGGCACCGGATGTATTTTAACTTTGCATAAGCAATACAAGATAGTTTATATTAAGTAAAAAACTGTAAATGCCAATTGTGCATATACCGCGTATTTCTGTAGGGAGTGAATAACTATGAGTTGGATTTGCACTCGCTTCAGATGATACAATATATTTTGCAATATTCTATGCACTAGTGTTAAATTTCATCTGACTTGTAAGCTTATAACATTGTCGGAGACACATTCGTACTGCGAGAAATGAGAAGCAATCGTTTCCTGAAGAACGTAACTGATATACAAAATGTATTAAATATTTCATACAAACATGTACATGCGTCGCTGTGAAAGCGAACTTGGTAAGATAAGTGCGTTAACAGCGTTGTTATATGTAGCCACGTATGAGACGGGTCTGTAGCCACAGTGAAGGAGCGTTGATGGGAGGTCAGTTCTTAATTCCGGCGTGAGAATGATGGAGGATCGTTTACCCGCGGTACTGATCAGGACAATGCATGCACTATCGATGTTATGATACGGTGTAATGTAATCATGAAGTACTAATTTCGGTGTCTAACGGCATAGGACTTGTTTAGGGGCCAAGGAATGACGCACTCGTCTATTTCATGTTTCCAATCTCTGTTGTATTTCATTCCACTCCATTTGAATCTGAGGAACATTGATCTCACTTCGCTGCTGCAGTTCACAAACCTTGTCAGAACACCATTTCGTATCTCTGAAGAGCCCAAGTTTGGTCGCATTAGGTAGGAATGTCCCCAAGGACAGTCGCCCAGTTATCACAAGTGCAATTAATAGACCGAGATTCCTAAGCTTGGTGGCGCCATTAGTAAATCAAGCCGCCAATTCGAGCTGTGTCATAAATCTCGAGGGAATCCCGCGAGGTCTGAGCCTAGCCCTGGGGGGGAGGGGAGGGGGGCACTGACACTGACTCAGGGGACTTCTGCCCCTCTCCCCCCCAATCTCTACGTCAGATACACTATATTCAGTTTTGTTGATGATCAATCTGGTTTAGTGAGCCGGAGATGGGGTGATGTAACAGGTGGTGTAGCAAATGGTGTAACGCGTGTAAGGGATGGTGTAAGAGATGGAGTAATAGATAGCGTAACGAATGGGGTAATTGACGGTATAACTGTTGGTGTAACGGTTGTGTAACTGATGGTGTTACTGATGGTGTAACTGATGGCGTAACTGATGGTGTAACTTATGTGGTGACTGATGGTGTAACTGATGGTGTAACTGATGGTGCTACTTATGGGGTGACTGATGGTGTAACTGATGGTATAACTGATGGTGTAACTGATGGTGTTACTTATGGGGGGACTGATGGTGTAACTGATGGTATGACTGATGGTGTAACTGATGGGGTGACTGACGTGCCGGGCACGTGGCGGATTTACCGACGAGGTAACTCACAGGGAACACACGACGTAATCTTGCCAGAGGTATTCTCAACATGTAGTTTGTCTTCTCTAATCTACAATTCATGCAGCAGCAGCTGGGCTTGTCGAGCAGAAATTCTCTTAGGTTGGATAATTCTAGAAATTTTTGCCATCTGGAGTTGATGGGAACCGTATAATAAAATAAGATAGAGAGTCACCTTGTTAAATGGCTGTCATTTCAGCATAAGTGACAGTTGAATATGGCGATCACGTACAGTACCTGAGCGACACTTAGTGCCCAGTGCGTTACAGATACTCTTAAATAATCCTAAAAAATATATAAGATAGTTTTAGCATACTTCCGCACAGCAGCTACATAACTCCACGGAGTTTGCAACCCGCATTTCCTTAATTATTGCAAAAAGTACTCTTCAACTCTCAATCGATTGAAATTAATTCTAGGTCAAAGCACGAAACTTTGAAATTTTGCTCCGTAATGGTGTCAGCAAGCCATCAGCGGACGTGTGATCGATGCCCCCCTAAACTTTGATTGGCTCTCCACGCTCTAGCGGTACCGGTCAAGCTTAGTAATGGAAAAATTAAGCCCGAACGGAAAAATGAACTCATAATACACGCAAATTAATATCTTTGAAATCCAATCCATCAACTGCGATCTAAGTGTGGCGACGGATTATTTTCCAGATGAGAAGTTTGTACTGATGTTAAACAGGTCTGACCTACTTTGCCTAAGCTCTTCTCCTCGCGTGCAACCGTAAATGTAAAATGAAAATGTTGGCGTTGCTAAAGACGACGTGCGCTAATGTTGCTAGAAAATTCCTAGAAGCAAATCTTGAAAGCCCTCGCAGATAGCTTCAAATGATCGTACGAAAGATGTAATATAATACGAGTACTTTATTTTTTGAGCTCCCTCAGAACTACATAACTCCGCGGAATTTGAACCCCGCACTTGAAAACTGTCTCGAACAAAACTCTCCGGCACAAACTTCAGTTTTGTTAACTCCAGTTTTGTTAGCAATAATTTCTGACTGTTGCTTTGCGAGCGTCGCTGTAGACAGTAGCACAGTGGCTTGATCAAACCGTGTTCAATATCCACAACTCAATGGAAACGAAGCGGCTCGTAGAGCGTACGCTCTTATAGGAATACACAAAGCGGCTCGCAAGCGGAAACCATCACACGGCCGCAGGTCCCTTCTGGGCTGAGGAAACATGTAAATTTGGCAGGACGGCACATCCCCAAGAGGCAGTTCCAATCCCTTCATATTAGATCCCGGCAGGTGGGCTCGATATGAATGGATTCTCAGCTAGATACGAATTTTAGTGCGCCTATCCTGTCGGAATTGAAAGGAGTTTTCCCTCAGCAGACCAATTGGATGAGATTTCTAAGAAATATACCAAACTAAGTCTGAAATGTTCGAGGGGATAAAAATTCTCTTGTGATCTAAGGCTTCGCATTGAGAGCTCAGCATGAGACCAATAGCAGCTTTACTCTGCGACGGCACTTTGTCTTGAGCACGGGCGTAACTCTATTTAACTGACTCTGATGCACGGAGCGACTCTATTTAGCAGACTCTGATGCATGGCGCGACTCTATTTAGCTGACACTGATGCATGGAGCGACTCTATTTAGCAGACTCTGATGCATGGAGCGACTCTATTTAGCTGACTCTGATGCATGGAGCGACTCTATTTAGCTGACTCTGATGCACGGAGCGACTCTATTTAACTGACTCTGATGCACGGAGCGACTCTATTTAGCTGACTTTGATGCACGGAGCGATTCTATTTAGCTGACTCTGATGCACGGAGCGATTCTATTTAGCTGACTCTGATGCACGGAGCGATTCTATTTAGCTGACTCTGATGCCCGGAGCGACTTTATTTAGCTGACTCTGATGCATTAAACGACTTTGTTTAGTTGACTCTGATGCACGGAGCGACGCAGTACGGCCTTAATTACCTTAATTACGGGCAAGTGGCGGTGTCCTATTCAGTCATGAAATGTAAAAGAGATCAAAAAGCTCGACATATTTTCGTCGAAGAGCAAAACTTTGTACGACGTTGTCAGTAAAAATGAAAACTCTACGCAACTCCGGTGGGACGAAAAGGCTCTCAACGCACTGCATTTCAAGTGCGGCGAATTATTTCATCTTTCCTCGACGTACTCTGAAAACAAAAATATTATTTCTTGTGCATAGGAACTAGCTGCAGTGATATTGAATATATTTTTTCCCCCACGTGCTCTGAAGAAATTGTTTATTTCTTGTACATAGGAACTAGCTGCTGTGTTATTGAATATATTTAGTAATGACTCTGATTAGTTTGACATTCATATCAATGCATAATTAGCGCCAGAGCTTCGATTTTGTCGAACGGAACCACTCAATGGAAGAAAGTCTTTTTAAATCTGTCAAAAAAAACATTTTGGCTGCAAGATTTCTTCCATCCTTGTCAACCATTTGTGGACGACAGCTAATAAAATTATCCCGTTGATGCCAAAACGAAATATTAGTGATGAAAATCAATGCTTGCTTGTCTGCGCACGAGCGTTGCTGGTTTATTTAGAGCTCAGTAGGGGCTCACGCCACACTAAATACCATACACCCATTAAGGATTGATGCATCGCGACGACTATGCCTTGTACAATTGCATTACAAGTGTATTCTTGCTAATAAGTTATTTCTAAAAACAAGAGGAGGCTTCTCCGTGCTCCTGCTCGAGGCTTCCAAAAGCTGAAGGTTTGCCTCTGCCCAAAAGGGGAATTTTTCTGTATAGTCGATAATTATCGAGGCCGCGTTCCGTGAGTGTCTAATATTATTCACTCGAAATTCAAGAATACTGGAATGTCCGATTAGTTGAGATGCTTAAAAATAACTTATAACTAAAATGCTGAATTTAAAAACACTTTTCTTTTGACACAACTTGGAGGTATTTGCACGAGTGAAATTAATTTCATGATACCTATCGAGGTCAATACCTTTTTGCGAAATTTCATTTTGGGCCTCATCTGAAATTCGCTTGACATCATTTCAGTATTTGAAATTAAGACGGAATTCCAGCGATATGAACATGAGAACCAGAAACTGCTTCTCACCGAGGCACTTAGAGCGCATTTCACCGAGGACGTGATCTCTGCTCTCCATTTCAAATTCAGATTTTGGGTCCATAACTCGGGTCCAGGAATGAGATTGGCTTTCAGCCAGGTATTGATGGACGTCATCCTCATCAAGTGATTGCATTTCAACACGACCCTGATTCCGGTCTCATTCTAGGTGCTTAACCTTGTCTGTGTCCAGAGGTCTGTTTCCCGACTAACTGCAGGAGCCTGTTTCCAGTCTAACTGCAGGAGCCTGTTTCCGGTCTAACTGCAGGAACCTATTTACAGTCTAACTGCAGGAGCCTATTTCCAGTCTAATTGTAGGAGCCTATATCCAGTCCGATTGTAGGAGCCTATATCCAGTCTGATAGTAGACTGGACTACTTTGTTTGCAGGTGTGCGCTTCTTCTCGTAAGTTCTAGAACGCGGTGGTCTAACGTACTGTAAGTATATGTAGTGTGTGTCGGCAGTGAGAAGCTTCGGTCAGTTTTACTAAAATTATCCGGTATTAGCAAATGTTATTTCCGAGCAAAAAACTGAACCATGAGTTCATTGTTCGCGACAGTGGACCTTCGGGCGAATTTAAACTTAAAATTTGATAAGCTATCGAGATGATTAATTTAGCAGCGGTTAATCATATCAATTAAATTTTCCACATTTCAGATTTCCGCAGTCGGGATATGCACCGAGACAACGCCGAGCTCAACCCTGTGAGGAACAGTGTTCATTTCAGGCAACATTCCAAGAAGGCTTCAGGTATAAGTAAAATCGAGGTTGTCTGATAGAAAACGGGATCGTCTGATAGAAAACGAAGCGTTGCAATAGAAAAAAGATCGGGAGCATATTATTTCTACCAAGAAACGTAGGACGTGAGTGACATATTTGCAATATTGAAGACTTGAAACCGAGAACGTTGGCCAGTGGGAGCACCCAGAGGCCAATCAAATGCCTGACCTTCCACCTAACCATCCAGCATCGGCAGCACGCCGAGCAAGTGTTTACAACAGCATGGAATTTAAATAAAAAGCTTTTTATTATATTAACTAATGTTTAAAGAGGACCTACATTCTAAGTAAAGTGAAGAACTGTACACCGCAGAGGTTGTACATAATGCACACCACAACTGCAGTGTTTTACAGCACAGCACGGTGCAACACACTGCCACAAAACACACAACCACACAACATACCATCACACAACGCACCACCACACAACACATCACAACACAGCACATCACCACAACATACGCGACCACACAACACACCACCGTAAAACACACCACCACACAGCACAAAAGCGCACAACACACCATCGTAGAACACACCACCACACAGCACAAAAGCACACAACGCACCGTCGTAGAACACACCGCCACACAGCACAGCAGCACACAACACACCACCGTAAAACACACCACCACACAGCACATAAGCACACAACACACCGCCATAGAACACACCGCCACACAGCACAGCAGCACACAACACACCGCCATAGAACACACCGCCACACAGCACAGCAGCACCACCCGCCACCACTCATTACTGAGACGCAGCGAGCTGATGTCGCCCCAAGGTCGCCCCCTCACATCGTCTCAGTCCCCACCCCCCCTCACACATCCTCTCTTCATGAGTGTACTCCTACGTGTGTAAATCTACGCGCAGTTCTGCACACGCTCATGCATGTCAAAGTCGTGCGAACGACTCCTCATGCGTGCGAACGACTTTGCTCGGCATCTCTTCTCTACGATAGAGCAGTTATCACCCACGTGTGATATACTTTCCCAGGCGCCTGGGCTGATCTAGTTTCAGGTAACAAAAAATAAATGGTTGTGACGAGTATAATATACGTTTGTGCGGGATTTTTGAAACGCGAGTTCTGAAAAGAATGTTATGGTTGTTCTGTTGAATGCTATATCTATACAGCAATTGATCTCATAAGGTAACTGGCTTGAATTTTCAAGAGCGTATTTTGAGAACAGGTCAGCAAAAGTTCTCCGCCAACGATTCGAGAAAGCGAAACATAGACGACGCGCAATCCTCATATTTAAAAAAAATTCATTAGAGTTAACGAAGAAACTGACTAAACAGCAATAGCTTAATCTCTGACCTTTATGGCTGCCCTGGAAACTATCACAGCGGTAATCGTGAAAAAAACTCCAACTAGGAACAGACGTGGCTCGCATATCATCTAATTCCCTTCATCAGAACAAGGCTTCTCCCACTGAACTCCATCTCCGCAATCGGAATTTTTCAGCTTGAGCTCAATTCTGCACACAACAAATCTCGGGCAGCTCCGCAGCTACCCTGTTCTCGCACGTCCGCCACCTACATCAACTCATAGAGCTTGGTTGTGTGCGACATGTATTATGTTGTGTTGTGTGTGCCGCGTTGTGTTGTGGTGTGTGTGCCGCGTTGTGTTGTGGTGTGTGTGCCGCGTTGTGTTGTGTGTGACACTGGCATTGAGCGCACAGGTGTGGAATTGCTCTCATTGTGTCGGGCTGTGACTCGCGCTGTGGGGTCTGCAGTAGCTGTAAACAGCCCCCTACAGTCGTGCCCGCATGGAGCACTAGACAGCGAACAACAGCTCTACAGTCGTGCCTTGCACCGAACAGCATCAGGTAGGGCAAGCATCAAATAGCGCTGAAAAATATTTGCGTCAGGAGAAACAAATAAAGCGTGTTATTCAAAACAAATAAGAAGACAGAGAGATTATTTGCTGGAACCGGTTTAGTGCAGAACGACTACGATTATTCTTCTTACAACGTGAATCCTGGGCGTCCCTTATTCTAATACATGAAATACTGGTACACCGGTGCAGAACGGGAATAAGAAGAATAGGGAGGAAACGTTTCGTAAGTTACAAAGGATTTGAAGAAGTAAAATGTTTCAGGGGATATGCACAAATTTATTCGATGACCTGGTTATGTATTGTATGATTACTGAATTCTGTCATTGGTTGCAGAGTTATTTTGTTGTCATTATTGTGTGCCATTTTTATTTCTCAATCTTTTCTGAGTGTGGCTTCAATGATGACTGCCGTGGTGATCAACACAGAATAAAAATATCACAGAGTTGTTAACACGGTGAAAGCGAATAGTTTAGTTTTCCAGAAGTACTGTGGAAAACATTTTTTGAAATTTCATCAAGTTAATCAGCAATGTAAATGGTCCACTTAACAAATTTCACCTAGGGATTACACTACTTAGAAAATTTGTAGCTTTATTGAGTATTCAAATTTATATATATCGTCTGCTATGAACGAAGTCAGTAAAATTAAAACCCGTTTAGTGGCCACGCTTATTAGCTTGACACCGCCAGTCGGTCAAACACATTAGCAATAAAAAACTGCTAACAAATGTAAGTGAATACTTAAAAAAAGAGTGAAGCTTGGATGATAAATAGCCATAAATTTTTGTCGATTCCAAAGAAAAACGACAACAATTCACGAACGCATGCGTAGATTACCGTACGCTTCACAATGAAGTTAGACGGTCGAATCCCCCAACCCTTGTTCCAGGAGCCCATGAGAAAGCAGGCACGTAGCGGCGTTCCAAAGTTTCCGTCAAAAAGTCATGGTTTGAAAACGGCCGAGTTCGGGAAGCTGCCACGGCATGCAACACGCCCTGCAAGCTGCACAGCCCACCGATGGAAGCTGCACCCTTCGTCTGAGACAAGTTTACGGTGAGTAATAATTGTCATATTCACGGTATTCCAAGACTACGAACTTTACCGTGACTTCTAAAGGAGATTTATTTGTTAGGGACATGAGGAAATCTGACGACGAATCAGCTGTTGTTGCTTTTGATGAGCTCTGCAGTTTGAGCGTCTTTGAGTTGCTGTTTGATGTCGTAGGCTGTTATTGTTAGGCTGTTGTATGAGGTTGTTGCCGTAAAGCCTTTGTTATGAGGCCGTTGTAGGGAGGCCGTTGTAGGGAGGCCGTTGTAGGGAGGCCGTTGTAGAGAGGCCGTTGTAGAGAGGCCGTTGTAGAGAGGCTGCTTTAGTGACGCCGTTGTAGAGAGGTCGTTGTAGTGAGGTCGTTCTAACGAGGCTGTTGTGAGCCTGCTGTAGTGAGGCTGTCATCGTGATGATGTTTTTTCTAGTAATTCATAAGACCCATCACAACTCGACATAAAAAGCTATGCACGAGCTCAAAAATGAAATACGTTGGCAATTCTTGAGTGAATAAAGTGTGTTCGCAGCACCGATGCGATTATGTTGCCAAACTTAAGAGGCAAACGCTAGAGACAAATGGATTAGAATTCATAAAGATCTGAATGGTGTCGAAGCAGAGGGAATATCTATACTATAAGAAGTTTAGTACAGTAATCGTTTCACTGTACGAAAAGATGCAGCAATTTAAGACTTTTCTTATCAATATTTTTCGCTAGTTTGTTCCTTCCAAAATACGGAAAAAATCCTCGAGCACTGGTTACCTGTTGCAGTGAAGCAACTTAAAGAAGAACAAAATTTCGGAGCCTCTTCTCACCAGTCGAGTTAGGCGGTGCAATAATTAACATCTCATCCGTTAAACTGAACATAATATTTTCTATTGCCCCGGGGGGATGTTCGTGAATAATGTATTATATTTGTCAATCCACCTCGTATTATTTTGGCAGTTTGTCCTCCAACAAAAATGACGACGTTCGTTAGATGTTTGGCATGGTATCGGGATCTTGATTTACGCGCTTGTCATATTTTAGGCCTATCGTGGCTTAAAAAAACCGTGAAGTCTATGAAATTTGATAAGATATTTATTCGCTCATCCCAAAGATGATTCATTAACTCACAACGACGTGTTCAACACTCACAAATTTTGCCCCGCGTCTGAATTCTGGCTGCAGAAACTCAAGATCTTGTATATGATTAGACTAACTATTTAAACTTTTACCCGAAGATCTGGTGTTTTCAAATCGAATACGCGCCTGAAACAGAACTTTGAGGTTAATCTCCGATATGCGAGGGATTTCGATTGGGGACTTCGACATGCCAGTGATCTGTCAATTGGGGACTTCGACGTGCCAGGGATCTGTCAGTTGGGGACTTCGACGTGCCAGGGATCTGTCAGTTGGGGACTTCGAAGTGCCAGGGATCTGTCAATTGGGGACTCTTTAACTGACGGCTCCAAGCAGATAACCAACAGATTCAGAAGCCCGGCTGGTCGCTCTCCGCTTTTAGGGAAATTCTATAGCTTCTCTATTATTATTATTTCATTTTTGAGCACAGGATCGGCGCATGAGCTGAGAGTGAGATAGCGGAGATTGATGCTCTCTCTCTCACCGTAGAGGGCGGGAGAGAAGCTCGCACGCACAATTTTAGAGGAAAAGCCACATGATGACTGCCATCAATCATGTAGAACTTCAAGTAAACACAGAGTTGGGCTTTTGTTTGATTGATCTCGGGCTTGGTAAGGCACCCTAGAAAATAACTCAAAATAAGACGGCTTGCATTTCTGCATTCATTTCTCCAGAGACTGAAAATCGAAGCTTAAAATGCGAGTCTTCTAAAATGCCTTGAAGTTAAGCTGCTTCAAAATACAATAGAATATGGCAACAGAAACGAACCGAGTGGTTCAATCTTGGGTTTCTACCAAAATCGTGCCGTCAGACATCGAGATTGATATCTCACGCTTACATCACACCGTCTATTCACTTTTGTCGGGCGGTCTGAAACCAAGTACTTAACTTGGACACAAACATTTTGTAAAACACACGAGTCCCATTGCACACGAAATGTGCAATGGGACTCTTGAATGACGCAACAAAGGCAGTGGTCCTTTTAAAAACTACATTTATATTGACAAACATATGTACACATGATACGCAGAATACGCCTGTAAGTAAGAACCTGATACTAGAATAAATATGTGTCATTTATACAACTATAAGTATGAGCCCGACAATAAAATCACCATCTGACTTCTTTTCTAACTCTCTAACCCCAAACATCCTTGCCCACCAAAGAAATTGAGTAACGAAACGAGTGAATCCTAGAGAGTTTATGATGAATTGTTTATCCATAAAATAAAACAACGAAATATACAGAGGGCTGAGTTTTTCCTGATGTACTGCTACATTACGTACTCATATTATGAAGTTTGATATCATTGATTTCGTGAGGATGTCAAAAATAGGCCTGGGCTCAAAATGTTCAAATTAAACGCTGTTTAGAAACTTCTCCATCTCCCTTAATGTTAATGTCGCTACGTAGACAAAATGTGCATAGAGGTACTCCTATAATCGGTTGACCATCTGGAATGTATATAGGGGTACTCCTATAATCGGGTGACCATCTGGAATGTACGTAGGGGTACTCCTATAATCGGGTGACCATCTGGAATGTACATAGGAGTACTCCTGTAATCGGGTGACCATCTGGAATGTACATAGGGGTACTCCTATAATCAAGTGACCATCTGAAGGGAAACAGCTCAAGCTGCAGCTCAGCATCCACATTTTCATTAAAACAGGTATGCACCTGGGGTATAATTTTCCTCATGGTTGCCCTTATAAATCATTTGGAAAAGAAAAATTTTCCAGAAACACTACTGCATCTGAATGGATGACGTAGCATCGTGTGGTAGATACATGTCACATGTTCACATGTTCTAAAGGAACTTTGTGGTAGCATAAGAAATCTGTGTCTATTATGCTTGTTGTCAAGAAAACTGCCTGGAGATGGACGAAATATTGAAAGCATAAATGATCAAACACAGATTTTAGACTTTCAAGAAGTGCTTACCGAGAGATGAACTTGGATTAGCTCTGCAACTGCACTTTTCATCTTTTGTTATGAGCTGACTTGATCATCACTTGCTCATTAGACAGCTCGGAAGTCAGAGTTGATCAAAACTCTAAATTATGCTAGTAAATTGAATTGAATAAATAAGGTTTAATAAATTTAAACCTACTTTAACAGATCTAATGAAGATAGTTGAGACTTACGAATCGGCTAAAATGCCCGCTCAGAAGCAGAGATCAAGTAAAATATGTCCGTTCAAAATACAGTGCTGAATGATGTCACCTCATCATCCATGAATGGAGAGAACAATGTACTCAACACTCGTCCGTTCGGTGCTACAGCAGCAGGTGGCATGTGAGGGTGTGCTTGTCTGTGTGATTCGTGCAAAATATGGGCTTGGAGTGCATTCGTCTCTATAAAGTGTCATTTCAGCTTAATAGATTTGCAAATTCGCTCAGAGTAACAAGAATATGTCTGCACGTACAAATTACTCTATACTGAAGTGTAGAACCTGCATTGAAAAGTTATAGTTAGTTATATAGCACCTTGCACAGAAACTTTGAAATGTGGTCTGTCTTTATTTAAGATTTGTTTTTTATTCTAAGTCAATCTGCAAAACTGATGGCTAGTCTGAGTAAGTTGATTTTTCACAGGAAACGCCGTAGACTTTTACTGGGAGCCCAACCGGTTTGCACACTCAAATGCGTCATACTGTCATGTGACTCAGAAAAAAGTGTCCCATTACAATTTTAATTCACATTAGTGAGTCGAGTTTTGACAAGCGCATGACTTACATGAACGCATGCTCTCCCTCAGTACTGTGGATTGCAGGTTGTCTTCAGCTGGGCCTTAATGTGACTGTGCCTCTGCCGGCCTCACCTGTTCCTGCAGGCCTCACCTGTTCTTGCAGGCCTCACCTGTTCCTGCAGGCCTCACCTGTTCCTGCAGGCCTCACCTACTCGTGCAAGTAAACCTGCCGCCTCTCCTCCTGTAATTCCCATTTATTCATTTGGATCTCGTCCCTGCTCACAGGACTTAGAGCTGCTCAATTGGGTCATCATGGGTGGATTTTAGATTTGGATGCGATTTTACTGTCATTGGAAATCCTTGATAGCACCAGGAGTTATTGTGAAGGATTTGCAGTAGAGCCGATTTAGAAGGGAAAGGTGAGAAATGGAATGAAAAGATGATTTTAGCAAATTGGACTCGGGAAGTTGCAGAGTGGTCGCCCTCACAGATGAGTTGAAGTTAAGGAAGTCATGTACTCTCCCAGAGGATAGTTGAGCGAGTTGAGGGAGTCGTGCACCCTCCTCCCAGAGGATAGTTGAGCGAGTTGAGGGAGTCGTGCATTCTCCTCCCAGAGGCGAGTTGAGGGAGTTGTTGTTGAACTCGGGGAGTTGGGTCCAGAAGTTGAAGTTGAGCATTGCAGCCAAGGAGTTGCAGTAGGTTAAATAAATACGCATTTGGAAGTACAAGCTACGGTGTGTAACGGTACTAAAATCAGTATCCTGTTCACGAGTTAAAGTTGAGCGGACGACCAACAGAGTTGGAGAAACTGGTTCAGTGCAATGCCTTAAATTCATGAAAAAAAAAACAGATTTCAGATTCTGCCGTACTGCTGCGGCTTGGAGCTTTTGCTTCCAACACCCGCAAAAAGAAGCTACTTACTTCACTTCTGAAGGGCAGAAATAAGCTACTTACTTCACAGTTGAAGGGCTTCATGCGCTATGATGATGAAGCGAATTCGGTCTCGAAGAACTGAAATCCATCGAGAGCAAAGCATCTACTAGGTATCTTCGTATACTTTAACCGCCTAATTTGTAAAAAAAAATTAAAATTAGGTATAAAAACCCCCAAAAGGTGTTCGGAATGGGACTTCAACTCAGCACATCCTTTCTCCTGGTATAGTTTTTACCATTTTTGACTATTGCTGCCTTAACTAATTTTCGTAGCTGACAGTTTTCAACTCGGCTTGTAACATTCCACCAGCCCATTGTGTGTTCCCTACTCTACTTGACCCGGAAAATTCGCGCATCAGGACGTTGAAAACAACACTGGCGGGAGCATTTTGCCTGTCATTTGAGACATCTGCTCCACCCTCCCTCTCTCTCGCACCGGCACTCCTCACCTCTCTACGCATGAGCCGCGCGTTGTTCGCTCATAACAGCACCATTAGCTGCTTTTTGCCTCTGCACGTCGAACAAGAAAAGGCACTCGCCCCCGACGGGGTGCACCATCACTGGGAGCATTGCCATAGGCGCTTTTGGTGTCCGCACGCACCCGCCCCTTGCATTGATCTGGCTAATTCTTGTTCTTCGATGTCCTCTCACAGAAACACATTTCTTGCCGAGTTTCCATTTGACTGTGTGTAAAATCCAAGCCAATGAGACCCTTCGCAGAAACGTGTTAAACAAGGAATGAATGAAAAATACATTTTGAATGCACCATGCCAGTTAATTTCTTAGTGTTCCTCTGCATCATCGGAGTAGTGCTCTTAGTAATGAGCTCGTCAATGTTTACCCAACTTCTTTTAGTTACTCAGTTTGATCGATGACGCTGAAATCAAGCTGGTCTATAAAGTTCACAAGAAGCAACACTGTATACAGCTAGCTGAAGCCGAACCAGACTGAGTTGAAACTATTCACTTCTACTTACAGAATAACATTTTTCAGACGGCCTAATCAGTTTTCGTCTCTACCTGATTGCAAAGGGGTACCGAAAACCGAGGCTCGATTTGAACTACCGAAGCAGGCAGGCGGATTGTTGCCAGTGATGCGTTAATGAGAAGGTAATCCTGTTCCACCGACTTCTGCTTTCCCGTAAGCCAAATTGACTTCGGGCGTTCACGCGTTGGTGAACGCACCGCCCTGCACACCGAAACACGTTCGTTGCACAGAGTTATCTGCTGTCGCGTCCGAGAATTGCTTTGCGCTAAATTTAGTTGCGGCTCCCGAAAAATGTGCCGCAACTTCGTACGGCTGATGAACTTACTCGACGCAACGTATGCCCAACCCCCTGGCCTCGCTCTCCGACGCCTCGCGAGCCGTATTTGAGGGGCTATTAGTTTTGAGTGAGCCATGCTTTGCGTAGTCTGCCTTTTGGTTGAAGGGCTGCCATCCCAAACATAGAGAAAAACAGAGATTCGGGAGCGCCAGAGTACATGACTTGGCTCTCAGACCCGTGCATCAACGGACCGAATCCAATAAAGATCACGCCGTCACTTGAGCCCCGTCTCCCCGTGCTGGACAGGGGGCGGGGGAAATGAAGTTACTATGAACAAGAAGCCAAGAAACTCAAATAACGCATTAGCAGTCCCTGATATGAACCGCTGTGCAAAGTGGATGCACAAAATTGCAGATGGAGAACAGGTATTGTAAAATTTTGTCATATGCAGCAGTACTGAAGCTACAGTTTGCAGTAGTACTGAAGCTACAGTTTTTGATCGAGGGCTTAAGAACAGTCTATTGTAGCGTTTTATTTCAACTAGTGTTTGCAGAGTAAAAATAGAACTACCGTAGAATAAGGGAAATCGTTTATTTAACTCAAAATAATTTCCCAAAATGTTCTCCCCGAACCATCAACAAATGGTAAATGAGACACCTGTGTAGGGCGTGAGATGATCTTTAGGAATTCTGTAGCGAAGGCGAAAACTGGAAGAGGCCAAAGTTAACCGTAAAAATCTCCACAAAAAATTGAGCATTGTGTGGCAACAATTCCCTATTTTGCAGAATGAAGCACGTAAAATTCATTTGAATCTCACTTTAGGAACTCGATGACGCCAGTCGCTTCTGCTCCCTACGCTTCAACTCGTGCACATTGTACGTTGGCAACAGAGGTGCTCACCTGAGGGTTCCAGTCTTACGCGCTCGTGCATAGATATTGAAAAGATGGCAAATAAAAAATCTAACTCATTGTACAATCTGCTACAAATAAGAAAATTTCAAAGGTTAGGAGGAAAGACAAGTGGGTTCAATTGGCAAGAGAGCAAAACACTCACTGTTAATTTTTTTTACTGTCATTTTCTTTGTCGATAAAACAACTATTAAAAGTAATTTCCCTAGTTTTTATAGGGTATAAAATTGAAATAATTGATACTACTTACATAGAGTACTATCCAATAAAAACCAAAAACTACAATTCGTCTTTTGAGAAAGAAATTTTAAAATGAATGCGTCCAGGAAAGTTTATCTTATTAACGTAACAGTTGGGCTTCGAGGACCTGCCAATTTACCAGCGCTTCCGGCACCAGAACACCATTGTGTGCGTACACCACCACTACCGGCACTAGAACACCATTGTGTGTGTACCCCACCACTACCGGCACCAGGACACCATTGTGTGCGTACCTTACCCCTACCGGCTGCCACAAGAAACAAAGCGTGTCCTGAAGAAGCGAGGTCAAGTCAAGGGTGAGTGACATATCGGCCTCTTTGAAGATTGGTATACATTGGACATCAATTGAACAACTCGACGTGAAGACTTGAAAGCTGACTGCGGACTTCGTGATATGTTAAGACATTCTATGGATATCATGACATGCAGACGCTAAGATCAAATTCGCTCTGTGATGAGTTAAGATAGACTTGCAGTTTATAACATGTAGATGTTGCAGACTTTGAGAGAGATTTTGGATACAGCGTTGCTTGTTTTTAGAACATAAAAAATCAGACCACGAACTGGTGACACGAGGTACGCCCAGCGCCCCTCAGCAGCCCCTGAAGGCAGTCTTGGTTCGACAAAAACCGACCCATGATCGGCCAAAACCGGCCCATGATCGGCCAAAAGCGACCGCGTTGTCCAGCGGGGCAGAGCGCCGTCATTGGATTTAATCAGCTGTAAAGAGTCCCTTATGGAGGATTTGGGGCCTCCCTTGTGTGGCCAGCTCTCCCCGGAGAACCTCGAGTCCCATTTTTTCTTAGGCGTTTTAGGCTTTGTTTTCTAGGGCGCTTCTCTAAACGCAGAATTCTTCTCTCTCTGAACCCTTCACTATTTTCCGAGGATTTGGTTCACGAAATGACTTTTTGGGGCCATGGCCCGTAAAAATTTCACCCTAGGGCCCTTAACTTGAGCTCTGTAGCACGATAGAAAGTTCTGGCCAAGTCGAAAGCACGTCACAGAAAACTTTCGGTCAAGTTCAACGTTACAAGCTCGTTCGGTACCACTGCCAGGCAAAATAAGACGTTCGTGGGACTTCAGCAGCAAAGCATCGAAAGACGCTAATTAAAGTGTGAAATTCACAAATGAAGAAGACTTCCTAAAGTAAATCTAAAAATATACGTAATTTATAGAAGTCTTCATCAGAACATCACTACAAATCATATATTTTCTTTCATGAATAGTTACTTTTTTCAACGGGGGCTTAACGACTGAATAACTTCTATGTCAATAGAGATTCGTTAAGCTGAGATTACAAACTGAAAAACATTATTCAGAGCAGATGCCGCCCCAACGAGTCGTTCACGCATCGATGCCTGAAGTGCACGGCCTCACGAGCTGCAGCAGCCGTCCTGTGAGAGGCTCAGTCGACAGGGGCAGGACGTGACGACTGAAAAACTTTCGGTTGCATTAATTTTTAACCTTGCTCAATAACAACTAGTCGCAGCCTTTTACTTCGCAAATGTTCGCATGAGTTCTGATTTTGAGCTCGTAGAAGTAAGATTATTATAGATGCAGTAAGTACTTTGAAAGATAATTTTTTTTAAATAGTGCGGAGGCAGCGATGAGTTCATCGAACTGGTTGCATTTTTAATTTTAATGATGACAAGAATATTTAAGCTATTCCCCGAAAGTATCCCTGAAAGTTTCTGAGAACTTTACGGTACCCTTAAAAAAATAAAATTGTAGTTACCTAGGTAAAAAAAATTAAAATTAAAGGAAATATACTTGGAGTAAAGAGTATGAGAAGTCAAAGTCAAAATGTCACAAAAGAATTTGAACTATTGCTCGAATCGTGAGCTATCAAATGAAATGCAGACATCGTTCATCTCCGCAGCGCCTCCAGGATTCCACGACTTGAATTTCTGAGAAGAAAAATCCGATGTGTGGTGATGGAAGGTCGGAGTCCATCGAGGGTAGCTAGCAGAGCCTGCAAAGCTTGCTGATCCGGCACCAAAGTGGAAACTTAAAGAGCTTCTATTTTGAGCCTAGCATGGTTTATTTCCTTCTTACATAGTGGAAACTTGAAGAGCTTCTTTTTGGGCCCTGCATGGTTTATTTCCTCCTTACATAGATGGTAACTTGAAGAGCTTCTTTTTGGGCCCTGCATGGTTTATTTCCTTCTTACATAGAGTAAGCCAAGGCTTCAAGGGAGACAATGTTTGCTAGCTCTTGCCGCCCAGAACTTCATGTGCAGGAAAACGGATGTACGAGGCTCTTTAATGAAGAGTGAGAATTTATTAAACATTCTGAGGATTCCATATCCTCAGCGTGTTCTGTATGATATGAAGTACTCTATGTAATTTGTGCATGAGGCATCACGAGTTTAATTCAACGGAGCATTTAACTAGTGCACCCTTTTTTGTAATTCGAGCTTCACTCGGAGGAGAAGGAGAAAAGTTTCAAGATAATTAGGCCCACCGAGGGCTTACGTCTCAGTGAAGTTACTCATGTAATTACATTATCGTTATTTGCATCTCCATTTACCAATTCTGTGCAAGGATACACAGAATACAGGGGATACAAAAGACGCAATTCTCCGCCACACGGTGCAATTCTAATCCACGCAGTACAATTCTGCACCACGCGGTGCAATTCTGCGCCACGCGGTGCAATTCTGCGAGCGTCCACTGGCCGTGTGGCGCGGTTAGGGAGCGTCAGCAGAGGTGCGGCTGGGGCGTTCGAATTGAAAGCTATGTCAACAGCCCTTCTTCAGGTAGACTTGATAAGATTGTCCACGATTGATTGCGAACTTTGTTTTTTCTAAGATAATACTTGGATGATGTTTGTGTAATTTATTTTGAATGTTTTTGTTAGCTCCCTAGCATTGCTTAACTGTAAATTAAAGCAATTCAGTAGAATATTTCTTCCTTTTTTTCCCTAGGATCTCTCGTTTCTACGTTCAACTTATCATCGTTTATTTCAATAAACTTGCTCACCTTCCATCGGAGGATTTGAGAACTTCTTTCCTAAGCCAGTCTCGCGTCCTAATCCTACGGAGTTTAATTCACCAAGACATCCTTAAAGTCAGGTAATTTTGCTTAATATCGCTCCCGCGTAATAAACGCGGTCTGTAATCGAGTTATTGTAATTTTAGAATATCAATCGAATGCTCCTTCCATGGCTCCCTTCCAAGAAGAAACAAACGATAATTTTTTCATTAGAATTTTATTGGGTTGGCTCTGAGCTGATATTTGTGCCTCTCTAGCTTAATGATAATTTCGTATCATTATGATATTTAGAGCGAAAATTAATAGAAATGATGCGCTTGGGAAATTATTGCCTCAAATTTATTTGATACCAAGTCCAGTGCTAAAGTAGTTAATATCAAATAATATCATAAGAAATCTAACATTAAATTTCACTTAAAAACTCTAATCATTTGAAGACAGTGGAATATGGGCAGAATTTTTCACCGATTTAAAAAAATGTTGGCACTTAATATACGATGAATTAAACACAATAGACATGAGAGGGGCCGAGTGTACTAAGATAAGGAAATAATTTTGGCAAGGCATTTACCTGCTCGGATACGCTCCTACCTCCTCTGTAGCGGCGGAGATCTTCTATGGGATTTCATGTTCGTTTCCCAATGTCAAATTTCAAATATTAAAAGAACTGACCCCCTTCCCCTTTCCCCCACCCTCCTATTTCGTGGAACATTACAGGGTTGAAAGAACTGAACCCTTTTGTCAATTATCCTTACTTTGCTGATGCCGTGCATCAGCACGACCCGGTTCCCCAATTTTTCCTTTTCACTCTTTACACTTTCTTTTAAAGACTCGTTCCATGCAGTGTACCAGAGTCAAATTTTGAGTCGTTAGCCTAAACTTCATCCTAATTGTCTATCCTTCATCAGCTAAGTTAAGCATCTGCGAAAGTTTTCTAATCCCGTAGTGAGAAAACGAGCTGCACTGTTGAGACCGCCGATAATCAGGGAGGATAAATCCTCTTTTCCCGCTTTTCTAATCCTTCCCTTGTGCCCCGGCGTATATCAAAAGGTAGGCAGCGCAACAGCGTATCACTCAGAGTACGCACAGCGTCCCAGTGCTGCAGCTATGAGTTCTGTGTCTAAACTTCACTCGCCCGAGCCTCTATAGCTCGATCTAATCGGCAGCTCACCGTCGCCGGATGACAAAGAAATGGATGAAACTTTGCTCAGAAATACCAAGCGTCAGTGATAACCTTCCCTAAACTTCTTTAATTTAACTTAGAAACGCACGAACCATTTACCATGAGATGAGTGCGGCCGCCACTTTTGCTGGTAAGAGAAGCTCGCTTCAGAAATTCGTCACTAGAACCAGAGATGATGGAGAGAAATTTTTTCGGAAGAAAGAACTGAGCTTTTCTTGGAGATTTAGATACCAATTTCAAATGTTCACTCACAAATTTAGTGCTTATGTACAGAGAGAATAGAGCTGCTTCGTAAATTTTTGAGGTTTGACGTAGCTGGTAGTGAAAAACATGAGGTAATATATATCTAACTATAAAAATTGATCCAAAAACCAAAACAAACTCATAGGTACTTTTGAGCTCTCTATTCTTACAATGCAGTATCAGAACAAAGAGCCTACGGCAAAAATAGTCTCTTAAGGTTCCAGTTTCAGATCAACCCAAGAACATTGCATGAAAGCAATTTCTGCAGAATTTCCAGTAATTATCATAACGATTCTGACATGCGCTTGTACTGATGAAGCTTTGCTCCTAAAATATTTGTTTTTAGCCATGAATTCCATCTCGTGCTTTCTCTTTCTACTTCTAAATCGTGCACCACGTGCACCTTTACCTGCTACATCTCCTCGTGCATCTCCTCTTCCTGCACCTGTACCTCCTCCACTTTCTCCTCGGGCACCTTCTCCTATTCCATGTACCTTTAATTGTAGCACTTCCATTTCCTGCTTCGAGCAGATCCTACTCCTGCTCCTCGCACCTCCACCTCCTGCTCCAACCACCTCGTACTTATATTCCTACTCCATGCGCCTCCACCTCCAGCACCTCTGTTTCCAGAAACGCTAGTTCAGTTCCAGCCGACAATAATAGAGCTCTGGAGTCATCCCCCGTAAAGAGCATGTATCTACTTGAGCGAGCCTCATGCAGCATGAATGTTATTTTTGTCATATTAATCCAAAGAGCGTGTTATGAGAAGCAAACTAGAAGATAGAGCCGTGGTCTGCTGGAATCGATCTATCACTCTGTGCGGGAGACGACTATAGTGTTGCAGTCCGCAGAGGACACAACTCGGAGGGCTCCATAACCCGGCAACTCGGAGGGTTGACAGAGCTGATGCGGGTCAGCAAAACACGCCTGGGCGCTCCAGCTTCGTTCTTGGTGCAGTGGTGCTGGCGAGACGGTAGAGAGAACTAGGACAGTGTGGGCAACATTTAGGACAATGTGTGGGCTGGGAATAATTATCGATATTTGCTGTCCTTGTCGTAGTATCTCGGTGTGAAGTTTATCTTAGAAATTTCAATGCAGATTTGCTCCGAGGACGTAAACTCAAGAAGAGCTGTCACGGACATAGAAGCCGGGAAAATTCGGGCGGATTTGTACAGCGATTGAAACAAATCCTTGCAAAAAACTACATATTTCGTTGGCGAAGCTCTGAGATTGAAAAAAATGTTTCTTCAGCACTTCATGTTGCATATTCATTAAATCGTTGGCAGAGGCTATACTCTGACTAAGACAGTGTATATTTAAAAAATATATATTTTCGTTCTGTGTATTAGCGTTAACAAAACAAATCAAAAGTTTTAATTCGTGAGCATTGACTGAAATAACACAATAATGAAAACTTTCGCCTGCCTGCTACTTGTATCGATGGTAAAAATTTGAATAATGTTTCAATGTAAGCGCTTTTTATTAATGTGTGTAGCGCTTTTTTTGACTCGTATCAAATGATTTAAAAATTCCAAAGGTGACACAAGCCAACACCGGGGAGCCACACCGCCCTCTAGTCCCCGGCACACAACACCTGCACACGCACCGCGCTCAGTGTTTCTCGCCATGGGAATGCTTTTTCAAGATTATGATCAGCAACTTATTCCAAAGTTTCTTGAAGTACCGCAACTTCTTTTTACGAACTGAAATTTTTTTTAATTCTCTCGATCTTTCGGCCTTTCTAGTGGAGTTTACAGAGTGTGAGAAAATATTCAAAGATGTTAAATTCGATAACGAAATAAATGAAACATTTTTCTTGATGTTTTCTTTTTGAAAAATGTAAATAGGCACGGGTCATACGCAGTCTATCCAAAGCCAAAATTATGAGACATGAATTAAATTTCAGAATAAATTCTAGTTGCTCCTGAAGCACTGATCTTGTGCAGACTCTCATCAGTAGAAATTGTGGAAAACTGTCGTATCCGTCAGAAATAAAGCCTGCGACTTAATACGCCCATTACAGCCAGTCGTTCGCGTGATCAAATGCAGCATCTGTGAGAGACGTAAGGGATTCTGAAGGTCTTGTTGTGTGCGCTCCATAAAAAGAAATACCCGTCTTCTTTAAGATGTTTGAATTTTCTGTTTCTGTTTCACACAAATGAGCCAGCAATTCGCACTTAAGACAAACAAACGACGAAGTTTGCCCCACAAAATGCATCTGCTTACACCACAACTCTGCGCCTCCTCACCCTACGTTATTGACTTGACGTCGGAGCAGCCATAAGCCGCTACAAAAAAAGTTTTAATAAGGACAAACTTTGTTTCTTTCTGTATCCATCGGGGAGATACATTGCAGATATTTCGACGTTAGAAGTTCGAGGACTTTTTAATGGAAGCTGAAGAACATGGCAGATACTCTATGATTGAACGTCTCCAAAGCTCTCTTTTCTCTTTGTACTTGAGGAACTGGGGACTAACGTTTGTAAGTGATTCCCGATGGCAGAAATAATTCTGTTGTTCTGCCGATGCTACAACTTTGATGGAAACATCACGAAATAACCTCGATATCATTTCCAGTGATCGATCCGTTATATGTATTCTTGGAAAGAAGTATTTTCCTATTCGAATTCTTTTAGTGACGTTATGTCATATAAAGATTATTGTCATTTCTTTAAGGAATGACAGTAAACTTTGATCTTGAATTGAACTGAAAAAAACAATAGGCCCCTCTCACTTTTATTCAAATTAGATTGACCAAAAGCAAATACGAACAAAGAAACTTTAACTGCGCTTATCATCTTGAATACTCTATGCCGCGTAGACGCAAGACTGCCCTCACTCGATCCAGATTACAATATTGTTATTCAAGTCCTATATTCCACGGTACTGATTCTACTGCGGCACTGGCAACAATTATCTTCTTCACAATAATCCTTGTATGAGATAGTTTCGGAAAACCAAAGACGAAAGCAAAGTGGAAAAAAATGGTTTAACTCGTTTCCTAGGAAAAATTGAAAAATTCTTACTCTCACAAGAATTCGCACATGTTTAGAAGATGATGTTTGCGCAACCTTCTTGAGTTACGAAGTGACGACCAGGACTTCTACCTACAGGTAATCGTTGGCTTACGAATGCCTTTGGTTTCAGCTCTTCCAGTTCAATCAGCTCTTCATTCGTAAGTTCTTCAGATTCTTGGTCTATTATCCAGTCGGTCGTTAAGTCGTTCTGTCGTAAGTCCCACAAGCTGCCAGTCGACGACTTCCTCTATGTTTTCAAGCTCGCTAATGTCACTAATAGGTTTAGGAACTACTCCGGTATGTTCAACGAATTCTACGTTTGGTTGACATGCAAACGCTCCATCAAATTCTGATTTCAAGTTACAGGCGTCAGTTCATTGCATTCCCTCACCACAAACGTGTCGCAGAGCAATTCATCAAAGCACCTGAACATTATTCATCAATAGCGCACGAAAATTTATTCAGCACCATTTTTCCGTTAGTCAGTAACATGCACGAATTCAACGTAAAAAATATTCCTTAAAATATCAACGAAAAATTTTAACATATTCGAACTTAGTGCAAGATTTCACTGAGTATAGGAGAGCGTTGGTGTCCATGACTTGACTGAGCTTGTGTCGGCTGCACGTCGGCGACCTGAAATGGCAGTGGATCTCAGGTCCTCACGGGGCGTGGGAATCTTTGAATGAGTTTTATTTCAAAAGACAAGACTAATACTTTGACGTGCCATCAAAATTTCACAGGAGTTAAAGTTTTCGACTGTATTTTACAGCTTCATGGGCTCCATGGCGTACTGCTAGCGTGATGGCCTCGTAACCGAGAGGACACAGGTTCAAATCTCGGCTCAGTCGTCGAGGTATTTTCACGTAACCACGGAGTACTTCCCTTGGAAAAGGAAGT
>VOMN01057273.1:0-10445 GCA_014899125.1 Orchestia grillus | reverse complement strand
ACAGTTTTTTTATACATAGCTACTTGTGGGCCCGAATAAGTTTATGACTTCTAGGGCATCCTACGCTCGGATCTAACGCATTCTGCCCAATTGAGACGACTATCGACTGAGCGAAATTAGGAAAATTGCGTCAGGAAGTCATCAGTTCGCAGCCGAATCGCAATAGTCGAGTGAAGAGAACGATCACTAACAAAATTATGCTTCTGTATGATGACGATAGAGAACTCTTACGTTTAGGCCATCTGTGTCTATGAACGATTGTAATGAAGGCTTAGGGTTTTAAATATTTTGTAGTAGGCAGCCGTAATCTGATGTACCACAATCGAATATATGTATGTGTGTGTACGAAGAAATTCATGTACATGTATTTGCATGAAACAACAATATGAATTCGAAAATTATTTCATCAGTGTTATGAAGCACCAGAACAAGGAACAATGTTAAAGAACAAAGTTAGTACGCACTTTCACCCATGTGTTAAAAATCACCGTCATAGCCCTGTTCTGATGCTAAGATGAAAAGGCCTCCGTCTCAGACTTATAGCAGTGGGGATATGACGACGTTTTAATGTTTTAAAACATGACAAAGGGCTTTAATGCACCCTTACTCACGCTGAAACTGAATAGCTCAGTAAATCGTCGACCCGATCATCTGGTGGATGTATTTAGAGAAGGTTAACATAAATTTTGCATAATAAAATGCTTCTCAGGTGTATTACTATGTCACACTTTCGGATTGGGAATACTTCCAATCAAACACAATCCAGGTCATACAATTAACCACGAAAGCTCTGGTTCTTATTTATATTGTTCAAAACACCGGCTGAAGAAGCTGCGTGATTGGAGTAACTGACCGCGCCTGCCACATCAGCGTCAATTGCTTCAGTTTCACGAGGCAATGGAGGCTGTACAGTGGCTAAGGAGACTCATCGGAGAGGAAGGTTGAGTCCGAGGCTCTTCAACAGAGGGCCCGTCCAAGGCCCAGCACAAATGGCCACTCTCGAGGCCTCCGCTTTTTGCCCTTCCGGTCCGCAGAGTAGCACTTTTCCGGACCCCTGCGGCCGCACACTGCCGACGGGCCAGCGGTCGCGGATCTCACCTCCGTGACGTCCGAGCAGCTCCTGCTCACAGCCGCGCCAAATCAAATCAAAATCAGGGGGTAAATTGTATAACGCTTGTCTATGAATTTGTTGCTACACGTATGCATGGGTGTAGGATGAAATTTCACACTGAATGTCATCGAAAAGTCGGCACGTTAAGCTACAAATTTGATTTCTATAAGTAGGCAACAAGAGGAAATTTTAAATGAAAGAGAGCAACTACCACTAAGTTATTTGAAGTAGTGTTGATAAGATAGATAAGGATGTTACCTCACTGGAAGATAGATCATTTTAAATGTTGCAAAGGATTTTGTGTGTATCATAATAATACCAATGCATCTTTTCGCGCACGCTTTGTAATGTTGTAAGAATAATTTTGCTTTCATAGTTGTTTTCCTCAAAGAAATCACTCTTCCACACACAATTGTTCGTCATCGAATAATGGAATTAACCCTTTCAAAATTCTGGAAAGAGTTAAAACTGAATTTATGAAAAAGTTTGCCTATCGAATAGAAACAATTGGAACACCAGTCCGTTTCCAGCTTCGTGAGAATCAGCAAAACACGGAAAAAATGGTAAAATATTTTTACAGTTCCCTTTAATTATTAAGCCGTCACTTGTTCGTGAACGTGCCCTGCTTTTGCTGAGTTGTGTTCTAATCAAGAGCTTAATGAAGCCGTTGCAAACATTAGCGCAAACTTTGTACCTTCCATTTTAGAATAAATTCCCAAATTAATCTCAATTCCAGCAGCAAACGTTTCCCTTCATAACAGCAAAGATTAACAAAGTTTCCCCAAAAGACTAGTCGTGCTTTTCAAAGTTGGGAGCATGTTTGAAAGTTTTTGAATGGGAATTGCTCGAGAGTTTAATATTCCGCCAAAATTAACGGGAAGAGAATCCCTTGCAGGCTCAACACTTGCACGAAAGGATTTGTCCAAAGTAGCAGAGTTGCCTCTAGTCATAGTTGAATCGTATTCTGCAATATAATTAATCGAATTTCCACCAATTTCATCGTCAAATTCATTCGGAGTAAATTATACGAAGCTTTAAGAGTCAATGCTTAGAAAATTCAACGAAGGCCGTAGGCGGAAGCGAAATAGATTCTCCAGGAGGTGAAACTTAATTATTCCGTCGAAATAAAATCAGAACAGTTTTCAATCGATGAACTGAGTTAGGCTGTAGCTTCATAACCTAGTAGTTTGTCTCCGCTTCTCAGGCGCTCCTTCATTAAGGTTTCGAAATGAGCAACTCATAGTTTGAAAATCAAATGAAGTACATCGAGTAAAAATTTCACAGAACCGGACCTTTGAACGCGACTTTAATTCATGCGCTCAGACTTGTTCATAGGGAAAAAATATTAGACAGAGAAATAGAAACACAACTTTTTTCAGAGTTCAGGCCTGATTCGAATTCTTTTTTTTAGATGAATAATTTGTTTTAAGAACACCATGTGGCCTGGCTGCTGCGTCTGTGTGGCGAAAAATTTGAGAGAAGATAAGAAACTTGGTGAAATTTTTAGCTAACTATTTCGAACTTTGTGAATTCCAAACGTTCATGAAAATTCAAGTTATTGGGCCATAAGAAATTTCGGGGATTTAGCAATCTCAATAATTTCTGTTCCTCGATCTTTTGACTCAAGACTTTTAACAGCCCAATGCTCGTAATTTCATCATTCATTTTACGGTTGGTTTCCCAGGGCAACGGCCATCTTCCAGATCTTCGGCGTCTCAAAATTGCCAAATAAACTTCAGCAAAAACTGTAATTTTCTAAGAAGTATTATTGCTACGGGCTTTCTCCAACGCCTCTCTTAGTCTCGCTCCTTTCCCATTGAAGTTTCATCAAAACTTTAATGCTTGATTTATATTAAGATTATTACTCCCCATGCGTCGGCCAATTACAAGCGTGATGCACACTAAGCTATGCATAACGGACTGCAAATAGCTTACAAGAAGATTGCGAGTCTGCGGTACGGTCTGATATACTTCACATTCTTTTAACTTGATTGCCTTCAAGATACACAAAAGGAACAAAAGAACCGCAAACTTTTTGATCTCCACTGTTCTGGAAAATACCCAACAGAAAGTTAAAAGACTTGTGAACTGCTCGCAGACACACCATGAGCTCTCCTCCGTATCAAAGACAACAAAACACATCCAAACATCGACTTCGAAATTCATGTTCTTGGCACGCTAGAGTTAATTTGAATGAAACTAATCCATTAGAGTTTTATCGCGCATGGATACGCAGTGGTCCAAGACGCACCTGAGTAGACGGTATCGACGATGAAAGAAGGATTCACTGTGTTTTTTCCTGGATGAAATTAGGACAATTTCTTCATGAAATTGAATATCGTTCTTGTGATATACTAACTAGTATGTACATCAAGTAAGTGGGTGAACCACTAACAGCTATTGTTGACGCTCAGCTGCAGCATTGCTGTATTAATTACTCTACGTTTCGCGCGTTGTATCACTACGAATTTTGTACTGAAAGTGTGAGCCTGATGCGTGAATTGATTATTTCTCGCTTTTCATGAAAAAGCATGAAGCATATTACTACCGCTCGTAAAAGCAACAAAAACACACTACCATAATGAAAAAGTTTACGTCGAGGGCAAGTACGCTTTGATCGGCGAGCATCACGGCGGCTTTTGTATTGAAGAAAGTTTCGACGTCGTCCGGAAAGTTGTACTTGAAAAAAGATATAAGCTCTCATTTCCATGCATTTGTAAAGAAATCTCAATTTCTGCATAGAAAAGCCAAGCAGAAGCCGTACGTCTGAGGAGCTTTTGTTTGATCTGAGCTGCTTTGTCCGACCCTCCCTGGAAATCTGGTCGGAGACTTTACTCGACGAATGTAAAAAGTCGATGTCCTAGAACTGAAAGTTTCAAGTCGAATGACGAATTGAGTATTTCAGAATTATAGACACAAATCGTACTTGAAGAGTCATTCAAGCTAAGTTGTTAAACAAAATGAAAAATTTAAGATAGTGCTTTCTCATCTCACTTAAATCACGAGGCGTAATTATAGGGGACCTCAATTATTGGTTAAAAATAAAACACAATTATAAACCAACAATTCAAGTAAAGTTTATAAAAATTGTGTTCAACGAAAGTCTGTTTACCAACGTCGAAATTGATTGAAATCATATATATAATTTTAAAAGCATCTAACGATTCAGTCTTAGGTCTCAACAATTTTTTTTTAAAACTCTTCTTGAATTATCGGCTATGAATTTATTTATTTTTTTTGCTGGTAGAATGCGCAAGCAAGTGAAGGGTCTCGGGCTGGGTCTTCCTTTGGGACCCACGTTCACGAACATTTCTATGTACTTCAGGGAGAAAAAATGGCTAGCCGATTACCCCTTAGATTTTAAGCCTGAGTTTTATGGAGGATACGCTGTTGACACATTCCTACAATTTTGAAATCAAAGTCATGCTCTTTTATTTCTTAGCTATTTAAATTCTAAGCATCCATCCATTAGATTTTCCATTACATTTTCCACTGAAATGAAAAATAACAACACTTTATCATTTTTAGATTCCAAGAAAACTAGAATCGGTAATACTTCCAGCTCATCGGTTTTCCGAAAAGCTACGTTCACAGGAATAGGTTCGATCTTTTTTAATTTTTGCAGTTTTAAGTTCAACATTAATGCGATTAGAACACTGTTGAGTTGAGCGCATATTGTTTGTCTTAGTTCTAATGATTTACATGCCAAAATTACTTTTTGCAAACTTTCTTAGCGATTAAAGGGTTTTCCTCTCGTCTTATCAATATTGGTATTAAGAGGTTTCTATCTAAGAAATGTTCAGTTTCTACTGAGGTTACCGAAGCCCAACAACGTGTATTTTGTGTTTTAGCGTGCCTTGGTTGGTCTTTTAATAAACTGTTGCGAGATTTCGAAATTACTAGATAACCCGTGACCCGTTGGGCCAAATAAAATTTAAATCATGAATTGCAAATAAATAGTCGAGAATACAGAAAACTTAACTTTTATAGGCAACCCGTATCCAGAAATATATCCTATGCAATCAAGTTGGTATCCACATACAGGATTAAACGAAGAGTATAAATTTTGAATATCTCAGAGCCGACAGACAAACATGTGCACGGTTTCACGCAAGCAAGCAAGACGACCAGAGTTTTAGTAATATACTAGATAGACTAGATAGATCGATAGACTTCATACACCATACGTTATGTCCATTACATACACGGTACGTAATGTCCACTTCATACATCGAACTTTATGTCCTCCATACACCGAACGTTATGTTCACCCCCAATGAATCGAACGTTATGTTCACCCCAATAGACCGAACGTTATGTCCTTTTCACACACCAAACGTTATTATCACTACATACACATTATGTTGTTTCCACTTCACACACCGAACGTCATGTCCACTTCAACCTTCTACTGTTAATTTTGTTGAAACTTTTCCTGCTTTCGTTAGAACTCTTTCATAATGGTTGAGACAGTCACATGTATAAGTCGCGAATTCACTTCAAGATCATAAAGTGCATAGGCTTGTCAAAATATAACATCTGTGAGAGTACTGAGTGAGTAATTCATTTTATTTCAAAGGCACCTCATGGACTCTTCGTACGGATCGTGGATATGTGTTATATAAATTTCGTATATTTTCTGTTCACGCCTGAAAACGTTTGATTGTGTCGTAATAACGTCCTGAACTAGAATCGAGGTGGTTCAAAATGAAAAACAAAATCTAACCTAATTTTTGAATTGTAGGAACTGATTGTCTTGCCGTTAGACAATTCAGTTAAATCCCGTTGTTTAATTCTTGCCATCCGCATTCATAAAAAAATAATAATTATTCATTGTTAACACCAATACTTCAATCATTCTTGTAGTGGAGTCAGCTACTGCAAATCGCGGGAATACGAACTTGTGTTCCTCTTCACAGCAGTTTTTAGAAGTTTCCAAAGAGCTACAAGCCTGTGGCTTGCATCGTCCCTTCGTCTTCGCCTTGATAAGAAGTTCTTAAAAGAACTTGAACTCCTCGGGCCCACCTTGTGCCTTGTTTTATGTGGAGCCTGTGACCCACAATGCAAATTCCTCTCTTTGACGCAGCAGCTCCCAAGTTAGAGCGTCACGACTCGAGGGATTACGAAGCGAGGTGTACGCAACTCGAGGCGGGATTTAATGCATGAACTGGAGCAACTTCCAAACAGGGACTGTGGGATTACCAATGAAAAAGAAACTCAAAGAATAGGATAAATTTTCGCACTTGTATCGTCTGTCGTTTCCGCGCGTTTGATTCGTCGGTCGAGTGATCGACGAGAATTCAGAGACGGACGATGACTTTTATAATCATTCATGCACAGAAAATTGCCGACAGAAACAAGAATATTTTGATACATGTTATGGCTTGAAACTAATATATTGTAATGAATCTACGAACCCTTTAGAACCAGAATTGGCATAATTTACTGAATAATCAATTCAGGAGACTTAGAAAAGAAGCATGAAAAATTAACCAATGGAAAACCATTGCGTTGCACATCACTAACTGAACTTAGAGTATTTGATGCGTTCCGAAAGACTTTGGTAAGCAATCATTCCATGGGCTCATTATTCGCACTTTCATTTCCAGTTAAAACCTATTTTTGATCAAGACTTTCTCTCTAAATTGAGTTTCACGCAAAGCGACGCGTCGTGTGTGAACTTTCCTCCTTGAAGTGTTCCTCAAGGAGCATTGACGCAAGTCCTGTGCACATTGAGTGATTGCACATTTGGCTTGGATGCAGTTTTCGAGCAGCAATGTTTTCCAGGGTGCAGACACGGCTGGCGTTTAGCTGAGAGCTTTTACCAAAGCATGCAAATTAAATTTTTAATGCGATACAGACAAAGATTGCACTGTTCTCTTCTGACGAAACTGCAGAGCTCTCTCAGCTATTAAAAACTGCATTTAAGCTCGTAAATCCACGAAAAACCTTATTTGACTGGTGCTGCGAATGAGCATTTTACATGTACTACTAGTAGTTATTGCACAGAAATTTCAGTGGTGGTATTATATGTTTCAGAAGAATGAAAAGATAGTGCAAGGATATTACAGAGATATCACGTAAGATATTGCTCGCAGTCTAAAAACAGTCTTTCATAAGTAATATTGCGTCTGAAAGATATTGCTCACAAATATTGCATATTGTTATTGCGCAAATTATTGCAAAAATATATTGAATCGGCATTACTCACAGCGATTACAGAAATATTACACAGGTATTTCTCCACTTTGACGCATGGGCCTTGTCACCAAGGGAATATTTCTCCCGTGTTAGAGGACAATCGGTCAAATTAAGAGTAGATTTGAACGTTCGTGTGAACGATTTAATTTTTAATTAAATAATTTGTAGTCCTTTACGAAGTGAAAAGTGACAACACCCTGACTCCAATCAGTAGACAATACGCTCGGTTTAGTTTGATCAAATTTATTTTGACTTGATTTCGTGTAGGTTCGATGCACTTAATTTGCTTCGATTTCGTTTGATTTGGTTTCATTATCTCTGTGACATTTTGTAATGCAAAGATTTCCTGAGGTACAAAGCATCTAACTGAGAAGCTGATCTGTACACCAGTGCAGTATCAAGAAAGAAACGCTGTGAGCAAGAGATGCTTTCCAGGAAAGTTCGCCATTTATTGTTATAATTTGCTGTGTAGTTCAATTTCGTGTTCAATAACAGTGTAAATTCAGAGGAAATCCTTTCCTCAATTATGCGTTGAATGAAGGCTACCGGACTTGAACTTTATGATCGAAATCCTTGTTAAAGTTAGTTATTCTGGAATTGAAGTTTCAAAATAAACGTGGTAAAGGTCGAAATATTCAGACCATGCCCTGAGGGTCGTTAGTGTGAGATAAACTATTAAGGGAGAACTTCACAGGCGGGGCTTACAGTCGCGTTATCTTATTTCTAAATTCGAGTTCAACTTTTCCCGATTTACCCTCAATATTACCCACATGGGAAGATGTGTTTGACCTCTTTGTCGATGTTTTTCCAGTGTTCCAGAGCGTCTACCATAATGCCAGTCACTATTGGAGCCTCCTTGATGGCCAGCCTTGTGATGCGCCCCTCGTGATGCGCCCCTCGTGATGCGTCCCTCGTGATGCGACCCTCGTGATGCGTCCCTCGTGATGCATCCCTCGTGATGCATCCCTCGTGATGCGACCCTCGTGATGCGACCAATGCTGAATTCCCTCGTGAGGAGGGATGGGAACTTGTGCAACCAAGGAACTGTGAAGGTCAGGTACAGCAAAGTAACGTGACGATAAAACGCAAAAAAACGTGTCTGCCAGGCGCAACAAAAATAACGTGACGGTCAGGTGCATCAAAGGAAAATTAGCTGCCAGAGTGTTGATGCGGTTCTCCTTCATGATTCCTTTGAAAGCCGTGAGTAGAAATATCAAACGTTTTAAATTCTCCGATAAATATCACTTATAAATCCACCTAATTGTCAAGAATCACCATGGATTAGCCACGTTTGCTAACTTCTTTAGCAAATATTAAAGGTTCAATTCTTTGCCTGACTTGCAAATCATACATTACCTTGTAACAAGAAATTGTTTTTTCGACAAGGCTGCAGTCAGCTTCGTACGAAAAACTAGCTCGAATCATATGAGCTTTTCACTATTGTACCTTCTGACTGTTTAAAGTTAAAATTTCTGAAAATATGAAGGATATAGAAATACACATGGACATGATTACAGGACTAAAAATGAAATCTTAAAATATCATTTATAATCAATATAATCTTAAATCTTAAAAATGCATCAGAAATAATGAATGAAATCATTTTCAATGTACTCCATTAAATTTAAAAAGTGAAAAAAATGAATAAACAGTAATCAGTTATTTCGGAAAACATAGCGTCTTGTGAATTTCGAACATTTTCTGCAGGTAAATCCAGAGCGCATGTGTCTAACGTTTGACAAACCAGCCATTTTGCGAATAATTTTTGTATTCTTTTGGTGATATACTTTCCTACTTTGGACCAGAAACAGGTGTGGGACTGAATCCTGCAGTCAAGTTTACACTTCTGTAATATCGTGAGTGAAATTTTGCATAGTAACTGAGCGTTAGTGTAATTTCACAGTATTGCGAGCCTTTGGCAAAACTCTGTTCTGAAATGTCATCAAATTCCCAAAGCTAACACATCTTCAGTGGATTCAGACTTTAATTTTTGCACAATCGAGGGATTTTGCCTACTTAATAATTTTTTTGGAGGTGGATCACTTTTGTTTAAATTGTGCCAGATGATGCTAATGATTTCAATTAAGGATATTAAGTAAAATGATGCTGTGTATTGATAACGACATGGAAGATAAAACTCGTAATTCTACGAGTTAATAATGGGCGATAACAAAAATTACTCGCAGTGATGGTTGTCAATGATCATAACTGTACAAGATGCTGATTATTGTCAATGGTCATAATTGCTGGAGATGCTGGTACAATGATGGCACAAGAGACCTGCTCGAACAGGACGGTCTGGAAGCCGTGCCTGGCGAACTCGAGGGCGGCGCTGTAGCCGATCACGCCTCCTCCGACCACGGCTACGTCGTAGGTAGCTGTGTCGCCCATGTCTGGAACACGCGTGGCAATCTTAGATTAATGCCAATGGCTTCTATTTCTCCATGACAAGACATGGAGACATTTCCACTAGACATAAATCCATTGTGCTTTACGGTTCTCTTATTTGTGTTATTTACTCATGCAGAAATTGCTCTCGTCCACGTTCTAGAGTGCCCCTGTGACGTTAAAGCCTGAGAGGTCGCACATTTTGGATGCGTTATGGCACCATTCATTAAATTTTAGCGTCACCACGAGGTACACTTACGTAAATTTTACGTAATGGCATTTAGGTCAAAATAACATAGGTATAGTTTATTCCAAAAAAACTCGTGATATTTCTAGGAATGAAACAGTGCGTAAAAACGTGCGAACAGTTTTACAATTCACACCTATGTATTTTTGTGCGATTAAATCCAAAGAGCACATCTGTGCATTAACGGATCAAATCATAAGACCTTAAAATTGCTGATGTTCTTTACCTAATGAATATTTTATATAACTGCCACACACCTGCTTTATAGCTAAGAGTATGTGATTTAATTCAAGTAAAATAATCACTCGATCACTCAGCGCAAAAGGCCTTCTGACATAACATTGTAAAAAACGTGTGGAAGGACAATTCTCCCACCAGACGCCTGATGAAACAATGTTGCCATACGAAGAGTCTTTACTCTTAGAGTGTTACTAAAGGGATTTCGTGGCCGTGGTGTGAATATCTTGAATATCTTGAAGTTGTTTGGGCCTCTATGCC